>JAPFFP010075853.1:0-46907 GCA_026153255.1 Solanum medicagineum | reverse complement strand
CCGCCCAACACCCCGCATAGCTTTAAACCCGCCCCGCCCCGCATGGCTCTAAACCCGCCCCATACCTGCCCTGCCCCGCCCTGTTGCCATCCCTACGCTTAGGCCCAAGATCCAAAAGCCTTGATTGAGATAAAAAATTCACTGGCAACAAACACACAGGTTCGCATCTGGTCGATGATGTGGACCTGTCGTGGAGGCAAAATTAACATATGTCTACGATAGCTGCGCGTCGCGGCACTGTCACAGATCAATTCTGGATAAGAAAAATTACGAAAAATGAAATTACTAATCATTTGCTCTTAAATCAGGATTAGACCTCCTCCTCCTAATTTTGACCTCTAGAACAAGAATATGAAGTTGTATTTTCGATATCGCACTCAGATTTTGAGATATATGCAATTTAAAATTTTAGGCATTCCGAGGCACATTTTAGGGAACTTTTCGGTGTCGTTTCATTTGAATCCCTTGGACATTAAGAAATTCTTTGATTTGGCGGGTTATTATCGGAGCTTTATGAATTGTTTCTCTTCTATTGCTTCTCTTATGACTAAATTGATACAAAAGAAGGTGAAATTTTTGTGGACCGATGAGTGTGAAAAGAGTTTCCTAGCATTGAAAGATAAGCTTATCTCCGCTCCTATATTGGCTCTATCGAAAGCGTTTGAAGGATTTGTTGTATATTGTGATGCCTGAACAATTGGTTTGTGATGTGTTTTGATGCAAAGTGGTAAGGGGATTGCATATGCCTCTAGACAACTTAAGGTGCATGAGAAGAATTATCCTACCCATGATCTTGAATTGGTGGCCATGGTATTTGCTTTGAAAATTTGGCGTCACTCTTTATATGGGGTTCATGTTGATGTATTTACCAACCACAAGAGTCTCCAATATGTGTTCACCCAAAAGATTTTAACTTGAGACAAAATAATGGTTAGAGATCCTTAAAGATTATGATAGAGTGTGCATTATCACCCCGGCAAGGCTCTTATTATGGTCGATGCTCTAAGTAGAGTGTCTATGGGTCGTCTAGCTCATGTTGATGATGGTGGCAAAGAGGTGGCTAGAGAGGTCCATCAGTTAGCTAGATTGGGGGTTAGGTTAGATGAAGTTGATAATGGGGGTGCAGTTGTTGTTGATGGTTCTCAGTCTTGTTTGATTGAGGAGGTAAAAGAAAAATATGATCTTGACCCCTGCCTTGCTAAGTTGAAAGCCTTGGTGAGTGATGGTAAGGTGGAGGTTTTCTCCTAAGAAGGGGGATGGTGCCCTTAGGTACCAAGGTAGATTGTGTGAGCCAAATGTGGATGATTGAAAGAATTGATCTTGAAGGAAGCTCATAATTCATCCTATTCCATTCATCCCAATTCTACAAAGATGTATAGAGACTTGAGGGAAGTGTATTGGTGTGTGTTATGATAAGAGACATTGCCAAGTTCGTATACGGATGTCACAATTGCCAACAAGTGAAAATCGAAATCAAAGGCTGGGTGGCCTAGCCGAAGATACAGAGATTCCTACTTGGAAGTAGTAGGAAATCAACATGGATTTTGTGGTTGGGTTGGGTAAGACTAGGAAATATTTTGACTCTATTTGGGTTGTTGTGGATAGAAGAATAAACTCGTACTCCGATGTGAGGTGAAGAGATCTTGAGTTTGATGTTGGTGATTGGGTCTATTTGATGATCTCACCCATGAAGGGTGTGGTCCGATTTGGCAAGAAGGTGAAATTAAGCGCAAGGTTTGTGGGTCCTTATAGATTTTTGAGAAGGATCAGTAAGGTTGCATATGAGTTGGAGTTGCCCATGGATACGGACATGGTACATCCGATCTTTCATGTGTCTATGTTGAGAAAATGTGTGGGTGACCCAAGTCCGATAGTGCCCTTGGATGTTGTGGGTGTTGTAGAAGATAATTTGACTTATGAGGAGGTCCCGGTGGAGATTTTGGATAGACAAGTGAAGAGGTTGAGAAGCAAAAATGTAGCTTCCATCAAGGTCCTTTGGAGGAATCAACAAGTTGAGAGTGCAACATGGGAAGCCGAGGCAGACATGAGAAAGCGATATCCATATCTCTTCCATTCTATTCAAGCCGAAGGTACTTATTTACGTCCCTTATATGATTTCAAGTCTTAAATTTATTCCATTATGTCATTTTGCATGCATCCATGTTTATATTGACAAGTTTATGGTGATTTTGACATTCATGTTGAGGATTTTGAGAATAATATTTAATTGCATTTGTTGAATTCACGTCAGGTTGAAATCTTCATGATTACTTCTCTTATGTACGTTTCTTTGACATACGGAGACGAATGTACCCAAGGGGGAGATATTGAAACAATCCAAAATGCCCCAAAAATGTGCTTTGGAAATGCCCATAATCGTAATTTCCATATCTCTCAAAAATTCGTTCGCGATATCAAAAATTTGATTTTATATTCTTGATCAGAGGGAAAAATTGAGTGAGAAATGGGTATAATCCCGATTTTAGAGGACCCGTAGTGAAAATTAATTTTTGCAAAAATTCAATTTCTAGTAGCTATCCGCGCCTTGGCCACGATGCGCCAGGGCTGCGCATTATTATTGGAGTTGCCTTCGTGATGGGTCTGCGTCTAGGGCCTGACGTGGACTAGTGTATTGTTTTCCTTGGTTTTTAATTTCGGCCCAAGGGCCTTGGGGTCATAGCCCTATGCCCACTTATGCTTGAAGACACATATACTTAGCCATTTTTCAAATCTATATCACTCAGGACCCTCTCAAAAACCTCTCAAGACTTAACCAAATATTTCATCCTAATTCAAGTGCCTCAAGCTTAATTCCTGATCTCAAGGACTCCATCCAAACTTCAAGTCTCCTTCAAGTCTACATCAAGGAAATCCCCAAATTTGGGTATGTGGGTTTCATCCATTGGGTCCTTTCACCCATGGAGCTCAATCTTCCTATTTTATGAAAATTGCATGATTTCAAGATGTATTACCTACGACTATAATTATTGTGAAATGTGAGTATGATTTGTGTTGGGGTTTTATCAAATATGGTTGATTATGCATGAATATCTATTTTAAGCTTATACAATGGATTCATCTTAGTCTATTGAGACTATACATGATTCAAGCTATCAAATCTATGAACTATTGTGAAGTTTTGATATGATTTACAAGTTACCCATGATAGGGGTTTTACCATGATGTTAGTAGGCTGATTTACATGACTTTAAGATGCATTGATTTCACTATTTCATGATTTATATTCTTGCATTTTACATGATTTAAACATGTTCTCATATGTGCCCACCAAGTGTTTGATGAAATGTCAAGTCAAGAATTCTCAAGTTAATTACATGTTTTACAAGTCAAGTGACTTCATGATGAATATAGGCTATAAAGTATATTATGAATTCATGAAATTATCTATGATTGTGCAAGTATGAAGTTATACCCTATTTCAAGATTTTACCTCTTCTGAGCCATTCATGTTAAGGCAAGGGTTCATGTATGATTATGATCTATTATCATATTTCAAGTTAGACTCACCAATAGAGGTCAAGTATGTTTAAGAGCTACTCAAGTTATGATTCTATGTTCATTACAAGTTACTAAATATATGATTATTTCAAGTATTCCATGGGATTAGACTTATCACCGATGGATTGGATGTTGGCGTGGACCATCTTCAAGGGTCCATACTTCTTCCCTCAAACTATGTGCTAATACAGGATTATGTCATACTCTTGCTATACTAGTGGATCCATTTAGTTTACTTTATCATGAAATCTATCCCAAAATGGGATGGGTTCCCGTAAGGGGGGTTACTTTTCCGAAATAGGACGGGCTCCCATAAGGTGAAGTATGGTTTACCTTGGCAAGTAGACCACCTGTTTACCAATGAGGGGTAATTATCAGGATTCCAAGTTGTAGCTTGCTTGGTCTTATTCTTTGTCGGTTGAGGTCTCTTCCCACACATGTATTATCTTCTATGCAAGTTGAATGATTTACAAGCATGTTTTACTTCAAGCATTGATCATGCATGCCATATTGAGATTATGGTTATCTATTGCCCATTACTATACATTTGGTCTATATTGGCTTATTTCTTGTTGAATTGCATCCCACATACTTAGTACATTCAAAAGTACTAATGCATACTCTATTCCTACATGATATTACCATGTAGGGACCGGTGCTACATATGATCATCCTCCACGTGGCTAGTTCAGTACTCTAGAGATAAGCATTGGTGAGTCCTCAAGTCCGAGGACACTATCCACATTACTCTTGCTATTTTGACACTTCTTGTTGTTAAACAGTTGTTATTATGAGGGTGAGCCCGGAAAGTGTCTTGGCCCCTACTCCATTTTATGTAGAGGTGTTGTTGGACATTATGATGTACTTATACTATGAGTTTGACTCTTTATGCTTTTATGAATATCAAGATTTCCCTTGGTCCTATTTCCCTCTTTATTATATCTTTGTTATAATTTATTCTGCTTCTGCGACCAAGAATGTGTGATTGATATACTAAGAGGCTTGTTTGGAGTCCTTTGGGGTTCCCATTCGCCGTGTCAAGTCTAGGCCCTTGGCTTGGGTTGTGACAAACTTGATATCAGAGGACTAGGTTGTTAATGGTCCTCGGAAACCTAACACTGCATCGATTAGAGTCTTATTCATGGTTATGAAGCACACCACAACTACGAATGCCAGGCTATGAGGCGTTTTAGAAAATGTTTCACTTCTTCATCGTCTATCTGATGCTTCAGGTGTATCTATAAGGCTTTTTCTCTAACGAATGCTCTTTTTTCCTTCTGGATCATGTTAATTCCAAGGGGTAGACTAAGGACAGCCTATACTCCCGAGGAGCAATCGGCCCCTCCTGCTCCTCAAGCTCCTCAAGAAGGAGGGGTAGCTCCAGAAGAGTTCCGAGATGCTATCACAATATTGGCCAGTGCTATGACCAACCAAATGAACCAAAGGGCCCAATTCCCTCATCCTCCCACTCTGGCCTCTAGGGTTAGGGTTTTCACAAGAATGAACCCGCCGGAGTTCCATAGATCCAAGCTGGAAGAGGACCCTCAAGAGTTCAACGATGAGGTGTATAAAGTGCTATCCATCATGGAGGGTCAATTTGGAAGAGAAAGCGGAGTTAGTGGCCTACCAACTCAAAGGTGTGGCCCAAATTTGGTTCACCTAATGGAAATTGGAGAGGAGGGATGATGCTGCTATTTCTTGGGAGGATTTCAAAGACGTATTTCACAACCAGTTCTTTCTTATTGAGCTAAGGAAGGCTAAAATGATGGAGTTTATGAACTTTAAGCAAGGTTCCATGAGTTTGAGGGAGTATGTTCTCAAGTTCAACAAGCTCTATAAGTATGCTCCATTGGTTGCTGAACCTAGATCAAAGATAAACAAATTTATGTTGGGAGTGTCTGACTTGGAAAATGAGGAGTGTCGTACCGCCATGCTAGTAGGTGATATAGATTTGTCCCGACTCATGACATATGTGGAGCAACTAGAGGGAGAAAAGCTTAGAAAACGAAAAACTGGTGAGTCCAAGAGGGCTTGTTTTGAAGGTGGGTTCCAAGTTTCCAAGGGTGGTCAGTTTCCTCAAGGCCACAAGTTCCAAGGCCAAGGATTTTCCAATTATCCTAATAAGAGGTTTACCAATAGGGTGTCTAACCCAAGATTCCAAGGTCGTAATTGAGGAATGACAAATCCTAGATGCCTAAGATGTGAAAAAACCACAGTGGCCCATGCTTGAGAAATTCCAATGCTTACTTTGGTTGTGGTGAAGTAGGTCACAAGGTTATTGATTGTGCTTATGCTCAAATCAAAGGTAGAGATGGTCGTCCACAAGGATAAGGTGCCAATGCGGGTCCAAGGGCTAAGGGAGGCAAACAATGGGGTGCTCCAAGACAAAATAGATTCTATGCTATTCAAGGGATGTAAGGGGTTAATGAGGTGCCGATGTCGTCACTAATATGTTAGAGGTTTTTGATTTAGATGTGTATGCCTTGATAGATCCGGGTGCCACTCTTTCTTTCATTACTCCTTTTGTTGCCAAAAAGCTTCATATGAGTCCTGAATTGTTGTGTGAAACAGATAAAGTGTCTACCCCCATTGATGAGTCCATTTTTGCTGTAATAGAAATTGTTTCGTGTTCATATTGCATAAAGTCTTGCCTTGTGATTTTGTTGAATTAGATGTGGTGGATTTTGATATCATTCTTGGGATGGAATGATTGCATGCATATTATTCTTATATTGATTGTAGAACCCGTAGGGTTAAATTTCAATTCCCTAATGAGCCCATCCTTGAGTCGGAAAGTTGTGATGTGGCAGTTAAGGCTAGATTCATTTCTTGTCTTAAAGCCCAAAAGTTGATTTCTAAGGGTTGCCTTTATCATCTGTGAGGGTTAGGGATGTTGAGTCCAACGTACTTCTTATTGAGTCGATTTTGGTGGTTAATGAGTTTTTTGATATCTTTCCTAATGAGCTTCCCGGTGTTCCTCCCAAAAGGAAAATCGATTTTGGTATAGATCTCCTTCCCAATATTCAACCCATTTCCATTGCCCTTTACCATATCGACCCGGTGGAATTGAAGAAGTTAAAGGATCAATTGAGGGATTTGTTGGAGAAGGGTTTCATAAGGTCTAGTAAGTCATCTTGGGGTGCACCAGTGTTGTTTGTGAAGAAAAATGATGGTTCTATTCGAATAGGGTTACCATAAAGAACAAGTACCCGTTACCAAGGATTGATGACCTTTTTAATTAACTATAAGGGGCTAGTGACTTTTCTAAGATTGATCTTCGATCCAAATACCAACAAGTAAGGTGAGGGAGTGTGATATTCCCAAGATGGCTTTTCGTACTAGGTATGGGCACTTTGAGTTTGTGGTTATATCCTTTGGGTTGACTAATGCACCAACTATATTTATGGATCTGATGAATAAGGTCTTTAAACCCTACCTTGACATGTTTGTGGTTGTCTTTATTGATGATATATTGATTTATTCCTGGAGTAAGGAAGAACATGTGAATCACTTGAGGCTGGTGTTGCAAATCTTGAGAGAGAAGAGGTTGTATGACAAATATAAAAAATGTGGATTTTGGTTGAAAGAGGTGGCTTTTCTAGGGTATGTGGTGTCGGCTGATGGAATTATGGTGGATCTGAATAAGATGGAGGTGATTAGAAATTCGCCTAGACCCTTGACTCCATCTGATATTAGAAGTTTCTTGGGTTTGGCGGGTTACTACCAGAGGTTTGTGAATGGTTTTTCTTCTATTGCTTCTCCTATGAAAAAGTTGACCCAAAAAAAGCAAATATTCATGTGGACCGATGAATGTGAAAAGAGTTTCCAAACCTTGAAAGATAAGCTTGTCTCTGCTCCTATCTTAGCTTTACTGGAAGGGTAGGAAGGGTTTGTGATATGTTGTGATGCCTCAAGAATTGGTTTGGGGTGTGTTTTGATGCAAAATGGCAAGGTGATAGCATATGCCTCTAGACAACTTAAGGTGCATGAGAAGAATTATCCTACCCATGATCTTGAATTGGTGGCCGTTGTGTTTGCTTTGAAAGTTTGGCGTCACTACTTGTATGGAGTTCATGTTGATATGTTTATCGATCACAAGAGTCTCTAATATGTGTTCAACAAAAAATATCTTAACTTGAGATAAAGAAGATGGTTAGAGATCCTTAAAGATTATAATATGAGTGTGTATTATCATCCCAACAAAGCTAATGTTATGGCTGATCCTCGAAGTACAGTGTCAATGGGTAGTCTGGCTCATACTGATGATGGTGGCAAAGAGGTAGCTAGGGAAGTTCACCCAATTGGTTGGATTGGGGGTTAGATTGGATGAAGTTGAAAATGGTGGTGTAGTGATTGTTGATGGTTCTAAATCTTTGATTGAAGAGGTAAAATCAAAACAAGATTTTGACCCCGCTTTGTTAGAGTTGAAGGCCTTGGCGAAAGATGGTAAGGTGGAAGTTTTCTCTCAAGGGGGAGATGGCGTCCTTAGGTACCAAGGTAGGTTGTGTGTGCCTAATGTTGATGAATTAAGGGAGTTCATCTTGAAGGAGGCCCATAATACATCCTATTCTATTCACCCTGGTTCTACAAAGATGTATAGAGACTTGAGGGAGGTGTGTTGATGGGGTGGTATGAAGAGAGATATTGCCAAGTTCATATATGGATGTCACAATTTCAACAAGTGAAAGCCGAACATCAAAGGCTAGGTGGTCTAGCCCAAGACATAGAAATTCCTACTTGGAAGTGCGGAGATATCAACATGGATTTTGTGGTTGTGTTTACTAAGACTAGGAAACACTTTGACTCTATTTGGTTGTTGTGGATAGAATGACAAAGTCGGCTCATTTTCTACCATCAAAACCACTTATGGTCTCGAAGATTATACAAAGTTGTACATCCATGAGTTGGTTAGATTGCTTGGGGTGCCCTCGTCTATCATGGTGCTCAATTGACTTCTCACTTTTTGGAGGTCATTCCAAAGAGGTCTTGGTACCAAGGTTAAGCTGCATGACCTTTCACCCTCAAATGGATGGTCAAGCCGAGAGGACTATCCAAACTCTTGAGGATATGCTTAGAGCTTTTGTTTTAGAGTTTAAGGGTAGTTGGGATGAACATCTTCCACTTATTGAGTTTGCTACAACAATAGTTACCACTCAGGCATTGGTATGACTCATTTTGAAGTATCATATGGTAGGCATTGTAGATCCCTGGTTGGGTGGTTTGAAGTAGGGGAGATGGCTTTTTTATGTCCGGATTTGGTCATGGAGTCCATGGAGAAGGTGAGGTTGATAAGGGAGAGATTGAAAACATCCCTAAGTAGACAAAGGTCGTACTCCGATTTGAGGAGAAGAGAATTTGAGTTTAAGGTTGGTGATTGGGTTTATTTGAAAATCGCAATCATGAAGGGTGTGGTCCAGTTTGTCAAGAAAGAGAAATTGAGCCCAAGGTTTGTGAGTCCTTATAAATTTTTGAGGAGAGTGGGTAAGGTTTCATATGAGTTGGAGATGCGTATGAAGATGAATATGGTTCATCCGGTCTTCCATTCGTCCATGTTGAGAAAGTGTGTGGGTGACCTAAGTGCTATAGTGCCCTTCGATGTTGTGTTGTATAAGATAATTTGACCTATTGAGAGGTCCTGGTGGAGATTTTGGATAGACAAGTGAAGAGGTGTAGAAACAAAGATGTAGCTTCAGTAAAGATTCTTTAGAGGAATCAACAAGTTGAAAGTATCAAATGGGAAGCCGAGGTGGACATGAGAAAGCGATATCCATATCTCTTCCACTATACTCAAGCCAAAGGTACTAATTTAAGTCTCATATATGATTTCAAGTCTTAAGTTTCAGCCCTTATGTCATTTTGCATGCATCATGTTCATAGTGGCAATTTTATGATGATTTTTGACATTTATGTTGACATTTTGAAAAACATGATGTTTAAATGCATTTGTTGCATTTATGACAGGCTGAAATCTTTATAATTACTTCTCTTATGCATGTTTCTTTGAAATTCGAGGATGAATGATCCCAAGGGGTAGATATTAAAACGCCCCAAAATTTGCTTCGGAATGCCTATAATCATAATTTCCATATATCTCAAAATCCATGCATGATATCGAGAATCTGAATTTATATTCTCGATCTAGGTAAACTTGAGTGTGAAATGGGTATAACCGGATTTTAGGTGACTCGTAACAAAAAATAATTTTTGCAAATTTCCGATTTTCAGAGAGCATCCGCGCCCCCTGGTCACGACATGCCAGGGGCACGGAGCAGTGTTATTTTCTCCTTTGCATTTGGTTTGCATCGTGGACAAGACACAGAGCAGTACAAAGTTTTCCTTAGTTTTTCTTATGCGTCCAAGGGCATTGGGGTCATAGCCCATGCCCACTAAAACGTGAAATCACCCACACTAAGCCATTTTTCAACTCTATATCTCACAAAACCCTCTCTCGAACCCTTCTAAGACTCTATCAATTATCTCATTCAAATCTAAGGATCTCAAGCTCAACTTTGGAACTCAAGGATTCATTTCAAGCTCTAAGACTACTTCAAGCTCACCTCTAAGAATTCAATGTTAAAGGTATGTGGGTTTCCTCCATTAGGTTCCTTTTACCCATGGAGCCCAACCTTCCCTTTCTATGAAAATTGCATGTTTTCAAGTTGTACTACCTATGGGTATCTTTTATTATGAATTATGAGCATAAATTATATTGGGGTTTTATGAAATATTAATTGATTATGCATGACTATCTATCTCAAGCTTATACAATGAGTTAATCTTGTCTATTGAGACTATGCAAGTTTTGAGCTATGAAATTATGAGCTATTATGAGCTTTTGTGATGGATTTCAGGTACCCTACAAGAGGGTTTAACAACATGTTGGTGGGTTGTTTTATATTAAGTTTACTCATCTTATTTCACTCTTAAATTGCATGATTTTGAACAAGTATCATGAACCCACCAAGTATTTGATAAAATGACATGACGAGAATTCTCAAGTTATTGATGATCTATTACATGATTTACATGTCAAGTGACTTTATGATGATTAAGGGCTTTTAAGTATGTATTGAATTTATGAAAAGCATCCATGATTTTACAAGTATTAAGTTAAGACATATTTCAAGATTGTTACCTTTTGTGAGCCATTCATGTTAAAGCAAGAGTTCATGTATGATTATGATCTATTGTCGTGTTCAAGTTAGGCTCACTACTAGAGGTCAAGCATGTTTCAAGAGCTACTCATGTCATGTTTCTGTGTTTCTTACAAGTTATGATTATTTCAAGTATTCCGTGTGATTCGACTTAGCACTGATTGAGGATTAAGACAGGGGCTCGATTCAAGGGGTCCTTATATAAATTATTTACTCTAAACTCTATGCTACTATAGGATTATGATTATTACCCTTGCTGTACTAGTAGATCCATCTATTCATGCTATCATGTTTGGTTTGCCTTGGCAAGTAGACCACACCTAGTCGGGGGGTGTCGCACCCGTCCACCTGACCGAGGGGGTGTGATGCCTTGGGTTCCAAGTTGTAGCTACTTGGTCTATGTCGGTTGAGGTCGCTTCCCGCATATGTATGGTATATGTATTTCGCAAGATGAATAATTTACAAGTATGTGTTATTATGAGCATTGATCATGCATGCCATATTGAGATTATATATCCATTGCTTATAATTATACATTTTGACTATATTGGCTTATGTTTTTTTGCATTGCATCCCTCATACTTAGTACATTAAAACGTACTAACGCGTACTCTATGGCTATATGATATTACCATATAGGGATCAAAGCTTCATTTGATTATCCTCCACGTGGCTAGTTTGGTACTCTGGAGATAAACATAGGTGAGTCCTCAAGTCCGAGGGCACTAACTGCATTACTCTTGCTACTTTGATACTTCTTTATCTTGAACACTTGTAATTATTAGGGTGATCCTGGAAAGTGTCTTGACACTCGCTCCATTCCATGTTAGAGGTGTTGTTGGACATTATGATGTACTTATGCTATGAGCTTGACTCCTTATACTTTTATGAATATCAAGATTTCCCTTAGTCCCATTTCCCTATTTATTATATCTCTTGTGTCTTTTGTTTTTCTTTCGCGACAAGGATGTCTGATTAAAATGCTAAGAAGCTTGTTTGGAGTCCCTTCGGGTTCCCATTCATCATGTCACATGTAGGCCATAGGCTTGGGTTGTGATGATGATGTTACAAGTATCAAGTTTAGCCCTATTTCAAGATTTTCAACTCTTGTGAGCCATTCATGTTAAAGCAAGGGATCATGTATGATTATTATCTACTCTCATGTTCAAGTTAGGTTCACTGTTAGAGGTCAGGCATTTTTATGATCTACTCAAGTCATATTATCATGTCCCTTATAAGTTATTCATGTTATGTTTAAAGTATGACTATTTCAAGTGTTCTGTGGGATTTGACTTAGCACCGATTGAGGCTTAAGATGGGGGATCGACTCTAGGAGTCATTGTATAAAGTCTTAGTCTCTAAAGTATGTGCCACCATAGCATTATACATGATCTCTCTTATGGCTTTCTAGTGGATCGATCTAGTTATACCACACCTTTTCAAGGGGGTGACATGCCTTGATCACCTTGATGTGGGGGTGACATGCCTCGACTTATTCATTGTATGGCTACCATGACAAGTAGACCAGACCTTGTCGAGGGGTGACATGCCTCGATCACTTTGTCGAGGGGGTGACATGCCTTGATCACCTTACCAAGGGGGTGACAAGCCTTGGATTCGAAGTAGTAGCTCGCTTATTCTATGTTGGTTAAGGTCTCTTCCCTCGTATGTATTATTTGCTATGCATGTTGAATGTTTTACAAGCATGTTTTATTACAAACATTGATCATGCATGCCATGTTGAGATTATATATATCCGTTGCTTATGATTATGCGTCTTGAACATATTGGCTTATGTCTTTGTTGCATTGCATCCCGCATACTTAGTATATTCAAATGTACCAACACATACTCTATGCCTACATGATATCACCATGTAGGAACTAGAGCTCCTTTCAATCATCCTCCTCCACGTGGCTAGTCCGATGCTCGGAGAATGCTTTGGTGAGTCCTCAATTCCGAGGACAACATCTATTTAGCTCATGTTATGTTGAGACTCCTTATGTTGAATACTTAAAATTATGAGGGTAAGCCCGAGAAGTGTCTTGGCCCCTGCTTCATTCCAAGGTAGGGGTGTTGTTGAATTCTATAATGTATTTATGCTATGTGCTTAACTCTTTTATGCTTTTGTGATTATGAAAGACTTCCCTTAGCCCTGCTTCCCTTTTAATTATTTCTCTTGTTGATGTTTATTTGCCTTCGCGACCAAGGATGTGTGAATGATATGCTAAGAGACTTGTTTGGGGTCCCTTTGGGTTTCCCCAGTCACCATGTCATATCTAGGCCCTAGGCTTGGGTCCTGACACTTCACTTGATATGTATTCTTATGGATTATCTCATACTGATCTGAGCCATAATCCTGAAGCATGTTTAAGCTTATCTCATGACTCTTTTATCGTATGTATATCCATATGTTATGTTCAATTATGATGGCATTACAATTTCACCCGTGCATTGCATCTCACATACTTAGTAGATTCAAATATACTAGTACATACTTTTCCTGCATGATTTAACTATATAGGGATAGTCATTCCTCTACCGACTCATGGCTTGTAGCTGGCATTCAAGACTAGCATGTTATTGTGGTTAGCACTTTATTTGGGATTCCACCTATTTTCCTCTTTGTTCTGTATTTTTGTTTTAGACGATGTATTTAAGGCCCTTCTGAGGCTTTTACATTCTATGTTAGCTATTTATGGATTTCTTTCTATTTGATGGAAACTGATCATGCCGGTTCTGTCTATTATGTATTAGTGGTATGCTTATGGAAAAAATGATGCTATCTATTTTCATTTCCTTTTTAATGTTGCTTCATTGCATAAAAATTGCCCATAGTCCTTTCCATCCATGTTTTCCACAAAAATTTAGTTTAATGCCTACAAATGCTTAAGATGCTTAGATAGCTTGGGTGTGGTGCCTTCAGCTGTCTCATTCACTGTGTGACGAATTAGCTTCTAGGTCTGGTCATTGCAAAAGTAGACTCTACCTCATAAATAGTTCATAACATACACTAAACATAGATCCAATGGCTAGATCAATTAAGGTAAATCTATGGAAGCACACAGTTATAGGACTAGAGATTGCTACTAGAGACTTCGATACTAAGCCTTCACTTCAAAGCCCACTCTGTACTAAGTCAAATCCTAGTAAAATCATTTTACCGACCTAAAGTTAGGAGATTAAGAAATATAGAAAATGTGGAACTAGAAATGTCTTGAGGCAATTCACGACCCCAATTCTTGACCCATGGTTCAATCCATTAACTGTAGACCAAGCTCAAAAATAGGGGCTTAAGGATTTAAAACCCACTGAGTGTCAAGGGGGTTCATGAGGGCCATTTATGGACCGTGGAAAGGAATATGAATCATGGAAGTGGTTCATGGATTGAAGCCCAAGGTTGAAAGAAAATTAAAGTTTCTTGAATTGAGACTAGAGACAACAGGATGACTCGTGGTCCTTTATATGGACCATGATTTGGCTTTGTGGATGCAATTCTGAAGGATCGAAATTTTGCTATGTATGGGTGGAAACCATGAGGGCTTTTACGACTCGTAAATGAATTTATGGGCTTTAGTACAGTTTCGTAGATTAGATGATCGTAAATCAGGCCCATAAGATTGGAAAAAGGGAACAAGATGACTCAAACCACGACTCATGGTCGAGTGCATGACTCGTAATTAATTGGGGTTTCATAGATTTGACCCAAAAGATATAATGAAGGGCATTTTTATCCTTTTTGTGTATCATAGTCTTAACATTATGTTGTTTTGAGGATCCAAAAGCCCCATATAAGAACTAAAAATTATGTTGTTTTGAGGATCCAGAAGCCCCATATCAAACCTAAATTCAACTTAGGACTTCACATTCCCTTTATTCTCCCAGTCTCTCAAATATTTTTAAGGGAAATACACTCTTAAGAAGAGCAAGCAAGCTAGGGTTTTCAAGGCCTCTCCTGTAAACTTCAAGTTCCTTTTTCTAGGCTCCAAATCAAGGATGTAAGTAATTTGTGAGTAACCTCCACCCATAAAGTTCCTCCTTAAAAACCGTTTTACATTTTTTTTAAGTTCATTAAGAATACCATGATGCATGTCTATGATCATATTGATGTTTTTATGATATATTATCATGTATTTGCCTCGATAATACCATATAATATTTTACCATGAATATTGAAATGATGACTATAACCTAATATCTAGGATTTAAATTGATGATGTGTGAACTTCTTAGCAATTGATTAAAAGTTCAATTTATTTTCATGTTCAAGCACTATTCTATTGATTCATGAGTTTTCAAGTTAATGTTAAGGTGAAAGATGATTTTTGCATGTTATAATGAGGATAATGAGGGCATAAAAGAGAGTTTTTTAAGTAAATGGTTTTGTCAAAGATATAAGCATATTAATATTGCCCTTAAAAGATGTTTTTGATGATCCCCAAAGTGAAAGGACAGTTCTCACTTGGTGGTTCCTAACGTTTCATGCTACTCTTATGAAATTGCTACTTATGATTCTAAGTTTCATTAGTTGACTATGTATATGTTTTTGAAGGATTTTGCGGGATTAACTTAGCACCAAATGAGGCATTGAGGTGGGGTTTTCGTTAACTATGTGCTGAAACGACCCCAAAATGTGCCCGAAAATATGCCTCGGAAGTGCCCAGAATTGTAATTTTCACTTATATGAAAACCCATGCGCGATACTGAAAATTCGACTTCATATTCTTGTTCAGGGGTTCAAATTGAGTGGGGAATGGGTCTAACCCTGATTTTAGAGCAAACAAATCACAATCTCATTTTCCCAAAAATGCGATTTCCAGTGAGATTTTCGTGCCCCTCGCGCGACGCGCCGAGGGCGCGCCTCAATACAAATTTTGCCCAATTTTTCTATCTCGGTCCAAGACCTTTAGGTCATGGGCCTAAGTGTTCCTATGCAAGAAAATGACTATACTTAGCCTTATTTCACCTCCATATCAATCAACACATTCCTAAATACTCACTCAAACACTTAGCCAATATTTCATATCAAAAATTCAAGTCTCAAAACTCATCCAGATCTTAAGCTTCTTATTCAAGTTTCAGGTCTCCATCTCCAATCTTCTTTAATGGTTCTCCAAAGTAAAGGTATATCGATTTCTTTCATATGTTCCATTCACTCGATACCCAAGCTCTCTTTTGCCTAAAATTGCATGATATAAAGTTGATTTACTCACGCGTCTTATCTATTATGAATCTCCCTTCGTACTATGTTGGAGTTTCATGAAATTATTGTTGTTTTAGCATGTCTTGAGCTCTGAAACTAAGATTTATTTTGAAATTTGATGAAAGGTTTTGATGTATATTACTTGATGGTGTTACCAAGTATCTATTGATGGTTTTACATTGAATTTTCTAGAATGATTTCACTCTAGAACTGCATGGTTTTACACTAGCACTACACACCTGCCAAGTGCTTGATAAAATGTTCGGATTATGTTTTCTTGAGGAATTGAAGGTTCAATGCATGTCTTATGAGTTGAATGACTATATGATGATGAAATGAACTTATGTATATGGTTTAGTTCTATATAGTTTTGAATGTTACCATACCTTACCCGGGGGTTACGCTAGGTAACCATGTCGAGGGGTTTGTACCTTGATAATCAATCGAGGGGTTTGTACCTTGATAACCATGTTGGGGGATTCGTACCTCTGTCACCAAGGGTGGTAGGGTGCAATGATCCACCAACCATATCGAGGGGTTTGTGCCTTGGTAACCACGTCGGCGGGTTTGTACCTTTGTCACCAAGGGTGGTCGGTTGTGACGATCTACCAACCAATTTATGGGGTTGGTACCTCAATCACCAAGGGTGGTAGGGTGCTACGATCCACCAATATGATAGTGGTATCTTCTTGCACATGTCTTATGTTCTATATAAGCATGATTTACTACATAGCATCTCTCATGCATGCCATATTATTATATGCTACTGATTGCCTATGCTTATGCATTCCGATTATGTTACTTATCTCTTGTTGCACTGCATCACATATACTTAGTACATTCAAACGTACTAATGCATACTCTATGCCTACATGATTTCACCATGTAGGAATTGGTGCCCCACTTGAATATCCTCCTCCACGTGACTAGTACGACTTCTCTTAAGCTCTTTGGTGAGTCCTCCATTTCAGGGATCATGTTTATGATCTCACACTATGTTTCAAGACTATCTTCTTTTATGTACATGTTGACTGTGAGGGTGAGCCCAGTAGTTTGTGTTGGCATCCACTCTTATCTATGTAGTAGAGGTGTTGTTGGACATGTCACGTGTAATGTTATGAGCTTTAAGTCTTTTTTGACTGTTGATGTTTATGATGTGGAAGTTGTCTCTTAGCCCCGTTGTCCCTATTTTACTCTATTGCTTTTGTATTTTATTTCTTCCATGACCAAGGATTGTGTAATGATATGTTAAGAGGCTTGCCTGTGGTCCCTTTGGGTCCCCCCTGTGCCATGTCATGTCTAGGCCCTAGGCTTGGGTCGTGAAAAACTTGGTATCAGAGCGCTAGGTAGTTAGATCATCAGAGTCCAACACACCACGTCGATTAGAGTCTTGTTCATGATTGTGTTGTGCACCACAACTATTAGCTAGAGGCTATGAGGCGTTTAGGAAATGTTTCCCCTCTTCTTACTCTATGCCGTGCTATAGAAGTTGAGGTAAGGTTTCCCCCCTAACAATTGTCCTTCACTATGCTATATCTTTCCTAACACGAGAGGTAGAAGAGCCCGCACACCTGAGGAGCAACCGACTAATGGAGAGCTTCGGGATGCTCTCACTTTGCTTGCAGAAGTTGTGGCTAACCAAGCCAACCAAGGGGCCCAAGCCCCTCATGCTCCTACACCAGCATCTCGGGTGAGAGATTTTATGAGGTTGAATCTCCCGGAATTCCATGGGTAAAAGGTTAGTGAGGATACTCAAAAGTTCATTGATGAGGTTTACAAGATCTTGGTTATCATAGGTGTGTGGTCGGAAGATAAGGTGGAGTTGGCGGCCTACCAACTCAAAGGGGTAGCACAAATATGGTAAAATCAATGGAAAGAGGAGAAGGAGGTCAACAATATGGTACTTTGGGAGGAGTTCAAGGCGACATTCCTTAATCATTTCTTCCCTTTTGAGCTTAGGGAAGCCAAATTGGTGGAATTTATGAATTTGAGACAAGGGTCTATGAGTGTGAGGGAGTATGCCCTCAAGTTCAACCAACTTTCAAAATATACTCCATATTTGGTGGCCGACTCAAGGTCTAGGATGAACAAATTTGTGATGGGGTGTTTCCGACTTGGTGAGTGAGGAGTGCCAGTCTGCCATGTTGATTAGTGACATGGAATTGTTCCATTTGATGACCTATGCCAAACAAATGGAGGAGGAAAAGTTAAGGAAGAGGAGGAGTCATGAGGCTAAGAGGTCCCGTTTTGAGGGAAAGTTCCAAAGCCAAAGGGGTGGACAATTCTACCAAGGACAGGGGTATTCTCATGTTTCTAATATGGGATTTCCCAATGACTTCCCAAGGGCCTAAGGTGTTGGTTTCGTGGTTACTAATGATGTGCTTTACGCAATCGATCGGATTAGATAGATGTGTCTAAGACGTGGAAAGGGTCATAAGGGCCCATGCTTGAGAGACACTAATGCATGCTACGGTTGTGGGGAAATAGGTCACAAAAAGGTTGATTAACCTCGTGATCGCTATAATGGTAAGGATATTTGCTATCAAGGCCGAGGTGCCAATGCGGTTCCTTTAGGTAAAGTTGGCCGAAAAGATAGTGCCCGAAGGCACAACCGTTTTTATGCTTTGCATGGAAGGCAAAGGGTTGATGAGGTGCCCGATGTTGTTGCTGGCATGTTGAAAATATTTGATTTTGATGTGCATGCATTGATTGTTCTGGGTGCCATTCTTTCTTTTGTTACCCTCTTGTTGCCAAAAAGTTCAATGTTGAACCCGAATTGTTGTGTAAGTCATATGAGGTGTCTACTCCTATTGGTGCATCTATTGTTGCTAGAAGGGTCTATAGAAATTGTCCCATTTGCATTTTATATAAAATATTGCCTTATGATCTTGTTGAGTTGGATATAGGTGATTTTGATGTCATTCTTGGGATGGATTGGTGCATGCATACTATGCCTTTATTGATTGTAGAACCCGTAGGGTCAAATTTCAATACCCAAATGAACTCATCCTTGAGTGGGAGAGCCAAGATGTGGTGGTCAAGGGTAGGTTCATCTCTTGCATTAAAGCCCGTAATCTTTATTATCTTGTAAGGGTTAGGGATGTGGAGTCCATAGTGCTTCCTATAGAGTCGATTCTGCTTGTAAATGAGTTTCTTTATGTTTTTCCAAATGACCTTTTGGGTGTTCCTCGCGAAAGGGAAATAGATTTTGGTATAGAACTCCTCCCCGATACTCAACCTATTTCTATTCCCCCTTGCCGTATAGCCCAGAGGAGTTAAAGGAGTTGAAGGAGCAATTTAGGGATTTGTTGGTGAAGTGTTTTATGAGGCCTAGCCAATCACTTTAGGGTGAACCGGTGTTGTTTGTGAAGAAGAAGGATGGGTCTCTTAGTATGTGTATTGACTACAGACAACTTAATAGGGTCACCATCAAGAATAGGTATCCTCTTCCAAGGATTGATGATTTGTTCGACCTATTTCAAGGGGATAGCCACTTCTCTAAGATTGATCTTCGGTCTTGGTATCATCGAGTGTAGGTGAGGGAGTGTGATATTCCTAAGATGACCTTTCGGACTAGGTATGGGCATTATGAGTTTGTTGTGATGTTATTTGGATTGACTAATGCACTGACCATCTTCATGGATCTTATGAATATAGTCTTCAAACCCTACCTTGATTCATTTGTTGTGGTACTCATTGATGACATTTTGATCTATTCACATAATAAGGAGGAGCATATATGTCATTTGAGGGTGGTGTTGCAAAGATTGAGGGAGGAGAAATTGTATGCTAAATATGAGAAGTGTGGATTTTAGTTTAAAGAAGTTGCCTTTCTAGGTCATGTGGTGTTTGGGAATGGTATTAAGGTGGATCCTAAAAAGACAGATGTGATTAGAAATTTGCCTAGACCATTGACCCCATCGGATATTAGGAGCTTCTTGGGCCTAGAGGGTTGCTACTGGAGATTTGAGAATGCGTTCTCTTTTATTGCTTCTCCCATGAAAACATTGACCCAAAAGAAAGCTAAGTTTGTGTGGACTGATGAGTATGAAAAGAGCTTCCAAACCTTGAAAGATAAGCTTGTGTCCGCTCCTATATTGTCTCTACCGGATGGGTTAGAGGGGTTTGTTGTGTATTGTGATACTTCTAGAGTTGGTTTGGGTTGTGGTCTAATGAAAAATGGTAAGTTCATAGCCTATGCTTCTTGGCAGCTCAAAATGCATGAAAAGAACTATCCTACCCACGATCTTGAGCTAGCCATCATGGTATTTGCATCAAAGATATTCCATCACTATTTGTATGGGGTGCATGTTGATATGTTCACCGATAATAAGAGCCTCCAATATGTCTTCACCCAAAAAGATCAGAACTTGAGGCAAAGAAGGTGGTTAGAACTTCTTAAGGACTATGACATTAGTGTGAATTATCATCCTGGTAAGGCTAATGTGGTGGCAGATGCTTTGAGTAGGGTGTCTATGGGTGGCCTAGCTAATGTTGATGATGGTGGCATAGATGTGGCTAAGTAGGTCCATCGGTTGGCTAGATTAGGGTTTATGTTGGAAGGAGTTGATAATGGGGGTGGTGTTGTTGTTGATGGTGCTAAATCTTCATTAGTAGAGGAGGTGAAAGCTAAGCAAGATCTTGACCTCGCTTTGTTGGAATTGAAAGCATTGGTAAAAGATGGTCAACTGGAGGTTTTCTCCCAAGGGGGAGATGGTGCCCTTAGGTACCAAGGTAGGTTGTGTGTGCCTTGTGTTGATAGCTTGAAGGAAAAAATTCTTGATGAGGCTCATGGTTCTTCTTATTCTATTCACACCGGGTCTACTAAGATGTATAGGGATTTGAGAGAGGTGTATAGGTGGACAGGCATGAAGAAAGACATTGCAAAATTTGTGTCTAGTTGCCATAGTTGCCAACAAGTCAAAGCCGAACATCAAAGGTTGGGTGTCCTAACCCAAGACATAGAGATTCGTACTTGGAAGTGGAAAGAGATTAATATGGACTTTGTAGTTGGGATTCCCAATACTAGAAAAGGTTTTAATTCCATATAGGTTGTGGTTGATAGGATGACAAAATTGGCTCACTTTCCATTGCTAAGACTGCATATGTCACTAAAGATTATGCTAGGTTTTACATTCATGACTTGGTGAGGTTGCATGGGGTTCCTTTATCCATCATATCAGATCATGGTGTATAGTTCACTTCACACTTTTGGAGGTCTTTACAAAGAGGTCTTGTAACTAAAGTAAAGCTTAGTACAACCTTTCACCCTCAAACAGAAGGCCTAGCCAAAAGAACTATCCAAACACTTGAAGACATGCTTAGGGCTTGTTTATATGAGGGTAGTTGGGATGATCATCTTCCATTGATTGAGTTTGCATATAACAATAGCTATCATTCTAGTATCGGTATGGCTCATTTTGAGGCTCTCTATGGTAGACATTGTAGATCACCGGTTGGGTGATTTGAGGTTGGAGAGGTGGCTATATTGAGTTCGTATCTGGTTATGGATGCTATGGAGAAGGTAAGGATGATTAAAGAATAGTTGAAAACAGCCCAAAGTCACCAAAAGTCTTATGCTGATGTGATAACAAGGGGTCTTGAATTCAAGGTTGGTGATTGGGTATAGTCAAAGGTGTCACCCATGAAGGTGTTGTCCATTTTGGAAAGAAAGGTAAGTTAAGCCCTAGATATGTGGGTCCTTATAGGGTGATAACAAGGACTGCTAAGGTGGCCTACGAGTTAGATTTACCTAGAGAGATGGAATTGGTTCATCCGGTCTTTCATTTGTCTATGTTGAGGAAGTGTGTGGGTGATCCCAATGCTATTGTGCCACTTGATATTGTCGGGGTAGATGAAGACGACATATGAAGAGATTCCAGTTGAGATCTTGGATAGGAAAGTGAAGAGGTTGAGGAACAAGGGAGTTGCTTCCGTTAAGGTCCTTTGGGGGAACCAACAATCCGAAGATGCTATTTGGGAGGCCGAAGCCGATATGCAAAAGCAATACCCTTATCATTTCCACTCCACTCAAGCCTAAACTTTTATATGATCTCATGTATTAAGTTCAGCCCTCATGTCATTGCATATGTTCATGTTTAAATTGATAAGTTCATGATTATTTTACACTTATGTTGAGATTTTTGAAATGATGTTTAAGTGCATTGTTGCATCCTTATGTGGGATGAAATTGTTATTTTTTGTATCTCTCATATACGTTTTCTTGACATTCGGGGACGAATGTTCCCAAGGGGGAGGTATTGAAACGACCCGAAAAAGTGCCCGAAAGTGCCTGGAATTGTAATTTCATAGATCTTATAATCCATGTGCGGTATCAAAAATTCGACTTCATATTCTTGTTCATGGGGTCAAATTGAATGGGGAATGGGTCTAACCCCGATTTTAGAGCAAATGAATCATAATTTTATTTTCCCAAAAATTCAATTTCTAGAAAGGTTTTCGCGCCCCTGGCACGACGAGCCAAGGGCTTGCATTAGTACAAATATTTTCCAGTTTTTGTATCTCAGTTCAACGACTTTAAGTCTTGGTCCTAAGTGTTTCCATGCGTGAAAATGCCTATACTTAGCCTTATTTTAGCCCCATATCATTCAAGACATTCCCAAATACTCACTCAAACACTTAGCCAATATTTCATCTCCTAATGCCAAGTCTAAATACTCGTCCGGATCTTAAGGTTCTTATTCAAGCATCAAGTCTCCATCTCCAATCTTCTTCAAGGATTCTCCAAAGTCAAGATATGTGGGTTTCTCGGGTTCTTTTCACTCATGATACCTAAGCTCCCTTTTACTTAAAATTGCATTAGTTGAAGTTGATTTACCCTTGGGTCTTATCTATTATGACTTTCACTGCACACTATGTTAGGGTTTTATGAAAATTATGGTTATTTTAGTATGTTTTGAGCAATGAAACTAAGATGTATTGTGAGATTTAATGAAAGGTGTTGATGTATATTGCTTGAAGATGTTACCAAGTATCTATTGATGGTTTTACATTGAACTTTATAGCATGATTTTACTCTTGAATTGCATAGTTTTACACTAGCACTACACAACCATTAAGTGCTTGGTAAAATATCTGGATTATGATTTCTTGAGTAATTTCGAAGGTGCAATGCATGCCTTATGACTTGAATGACTATATGATGAATGTATGTATATGGTTTTCTTATATATAGTGTTGGAACGTGACCATTCCCTATTAGGGGGTTGCACGCCGGGTAACCATGTCGAGGGGTTTATACGTTGATAACCATATCGAGGGGTTTGTACCTTTAATAACTATGTCGGGGGTTTTGTACCTAGGTCACCAAATGTGGTAGGGTGCGACGATCCACCAACCATGTTTAGGGGTTTGTACCTTGATAACCATGTCAGGGGGTTTGTACCTCGGTCATCAAGGGTGGTAGGGTGCAACGATCCACCAACCAATTGATAGGCTTGGTACCTCAATCACCAAGAGAGGTAGTGTACGACGATCCACCAATATGATAGTGGTCTCTTCTTGCACATGTTTTATGTTCTATATAAGCATGATTTACTATATAGCATCTCTCATGCATGCCATATTGTTATATGCTACTCATTGCATATGCTTGTGCATTTCATTTATGTTACTTATCTCTTGTTGCATTGCACCCTACATACTTAGTACATTCAAATGTACTAACACAAACTCTATGTCTATATGATGTCACCATGTAGGAACCGGGCCCTACTTGATCTCCCCATCCACGCGGCTAGCACGACTTCTCTCAAGCTCTTTGGTGAGTCCTCCAATTCGGGGGCAATGTTTATGATCTTATACTATGTTTCAAGACTATCTTTTTTTATGTACATGTTGACTAAGAGGGTAGCTTGTATTGGACCCTGCTCATATCTATGTAGCAGAGGTGTTAATGTTATGAGCATTGACTCTTTCTTGACTCTTGATGTTTATGATTTGGAAGTTGTCCCTTAGCCTCGTTGTCCCTATTTTACTTCATTGTCATTGTATTTTATTGCTTCCTTGACAAAGGATTGTGAAATGATATGTTAAGAGGCTTGCTTGGGGTCCCTTCAGGTTCCTCATGCGCCGTGTCACATCAAGGCCCTAGGCTTGTGTCGTGACCTATGTCACCATAGGAGCCCTTGTAGGCTAGGCTATCAGATCCACATAGACCATATAAATTAATTAATGATGCATGCTTGAGTGATGGAGTTTTACCTAACAAGTGGACTCCCTATACTAACATAGGGGGTTATGCTGGATTTCATGTGGCAGTTCACATGATCTTCTATGTTGATTACAGTCCATTCTCACAAAGTATGAAATTTGATATCTTTGTTCCATCACATGTGTTCCATATGATGCATTCTTTTACTTTATATTGTGCTTTATTTCTTGTTCGTGCATAAGACTCTTTGTGATGATTTAATTACAATATCATGTTTGCATTGTATCTCACATACTTAGTACATTTTAATGTACTAATGTATAATTTTCCCAAATGGTATCACCATGTAGAGATCGGTTCTCCTTCTCTGGCACATGGCTAGTTTATCGGCGTTCAAGACTAGTAGTAATTGTAAGCCCTTAGTGTCATGACCCAAACCTAGGGCCTAGATGTGACCGGCGAATGGGAAACCCGAAGGAACCCCAAATAAGCCTCGTAACATATCATCACACATCCTTGGTCGCGGAAGCAATGCAAAACTACGTAAGAAACATAAATAAGGGGAATTGGGACTATGGGAGGGACTCATATTTATATAGCTTGAATATCAGAAGTAAGTCAAAGCTCAAGCATGATACTTAACTTGCCCAACAACAACTCTAACATAGGACTTAACGGGGGCCAAGACAAGAAACTGGGCTCACCCTCATAGTAAAAGTATACCAAAAAGAAGGATAGACTTTAATACATAGCTTAAGAACATAGATATTGTCTTCACACATGAGGACTCACCAAATAGCTTGAATGGATACACTAGCTACGTGGAGGATGATGATGACCAAATGAAGCTTCGGTTCTTACATGGTAAAATTATGTAGGCATAGAGTATGCGTTAGTACGTTTAAATGTACTAAGTATGTAGGATGCAATGCTATAAGAGATAGGCATCATAATCAAAATGTATAACAATAGGCAATAGGCATAATATAACAATATTGCATGTATGATCAATGGTTAAGTAAAACATGCTTAAGTAACTCATGCTTATATAGATATCATATGTGTAGAAAAGACCAAGCTCAATTTCCAAATGTACAACCCTTTGTAGGTTAGTGATAAAGCCACCCCATCACTTAGGTGGATGAGTACTAACCCTCATCTAGGTTGGTGATAATATTGCCCCATCACCAAGGTGGATGAGTACTAACCTTCATATAGGTTGATGAGTACTAACCCCCATCTAGGTTAGTGATGATGTCGCCCCATCACTTAGGTGGATAAGTACTAACCCTCATCTAGGTTAGTGATGATGCCGCCCCATCACTTAGGTGGTTGAGTACTAACTCTCATCTAGGTTGATGAGTACTAACCCCCATCTAGGTTAGTGACTATGCGGCCCCATCACTAGGTGGAGAAGTACAAGCCCTTCACTAGGTTATCCGGGCGCTTAGACCCCTCGGATTGGGCATGGTCGAGTTCTACATTTTACATAGGATTCACCATATGATCTTACGCAACACTTCATATAGGAATAATCATATACATAAGCTCATTTCATCATTATAACATCATTTATATCATATCTCATGCTTAGGACCTTCAATTCCTCACGAAACCATAACCGGACATTTTTATCAAACACTTTGGGGGTGTGTAGTGAGGGTAAAATAGCATGCATTTTAGAGATGAAATCATGCAAGTAAATCTATTGTAAAACCATCAGTCAACACCTTGCAACACTCCCAAGATATTCACATCAAAACCACTCATAGTCATGAAGACTTTAGCCCAAGCATGAATGCAACAATGCACATAAACATGATTTCCAAGGAAATTTCAACATGTACACCAAAATTCTCATAATCTTATTAACATGAACATGAATGCATGCAATGAGATAAGGGCCGAAACTTGAGACTCGGAATTATTAAAAAGGACTTGACATGTCATCATAAGCTTGAATAGAATGAAAGAGATACATATATTGCTTCTCCATGCCCGTACCAGCTCCCCTAGAAACACTTACAAATGGACGACTCTTCCAAAGGGGCCTCGATGAACACCATATCATCATTAACCAACTTTTTCAATCATCTATCCAACACCTCCACTGGAACCTTCCTTTAAGCCAACTTGTCTTCCACATCACCCACCATTTCAGGGTGTGCTATAGCACTAGAGTCACCAACAAATCCCATCCACCTAGAAGCATGAAGAACCGGACAAACCATATCTACATCCATAGGCAATCCCAAACTTATGCAACCTTACCAACCTCCCTCTACACTCTATAAGGACTCACAATCCTCAAATCAATTTTCAACCTTAAACACATCTAGTCCACTTAGTACCACAACCACCATCTACCCCTTGGGAGATAGCCTTCCCTCTATCATTTTCTCACCCAAAAACTTCCAACTCTATCAAGGCAGAATCAAGGCCTTGCCTAATCTAGACTTCTTAACCTAAGAAGATTCGGAAGCACCAAGGACACTATACTATCATTCCCAACTTCCCTCATCCTACTTCCAACCTAGCTAATCGGGGACCCTACTAGTCTCCTCTTTTTCATCATTATCCACATATGCTAAGTTACCCATAGTCAACCTACTTAGAACACCAACCACAACACTAGCCTTACCGAAAAAAGAACTAAAGCACACTCATATCATAATGCTTAAATAATTCTAACCACCTTATTGTTATTCACAAGGCACACTTATCATCTTTTAGTAAAAAATCTCTCATCCTCCAAGACTCGCAACACTACCCCCAAATAATTCACAAGCTCTACATAATTCAATACCTCATTACTAGAGACCACCGCATACATATAAAGCTAGGGCTTTAAGACCCTATTCTAGAGACCCATAAACATAGCCAATTGATATATCAGCCAATCTCCATGAAGACACAAAATGCATGCAAATATTCTATCCCAAGTATAACACCACAACCTACCACACCAACTCTAACAAGTCACAAGGCAAAACCTAATGCAAGATGAAAGTGGATCAATACTGACGGACTTTCTAGCAACCAAAAAGAATAAAGAGAGAAACAATGGTACACTGGCCCCAACAATGCACACACATCAAAGCCAAGGAAACTTCAAATTACCAGTAATAACATCGGGCACTTCTTGTCTCCCTTGAAGAGCATAGAAACAATTATGCCTTGGAGAGCCCCCTCTATCAACTTCACTACCTTTACCTTTGTTGTGATACCAAGGGCATTCAAACTTTTTGTGATCCATCTCCCCACAACCAAAATAAGTGTTAGTGGCCCTCAAGCATGGGCCACTATGATCCTTACAACACTTTGGACACCCAACATTCAGAGCCACACCTTCAACACCTTGGGCCCTTGGGAAATCATTAGCAAAGCCCACCTTAGAATCATGATAATACCCTTGGCTATGATGATAACGACCACCCTTTTGGAATGGGCTCTCTTGGCCTCAGGATCTCTTCTCTTCCTCAATTTGTCCTCCTCA
Source organism: Solanum medicagineum (assembly GCA_026153255.1). NCBI lineage: Eukaryota > Viridiplantae > Streptophyta > Magnoliopsida > Solanales > Solanaceae > Solanum > Solanum medicagineum. Next base: position 19,362 of record JAPFFP010075853.1, on the reverse strand, counting down.
ATTTGTTTGGCATGTGTCATTAATTGAGACAAGTCCATGTCACCAATTAGCAAAGTGGATCGACAATCTTCACTCACCAAATCGAAGACCCCATTACAAACTTATTCATCCTAGATCTATGATCGACCACCAAATGAGGAGCATACTTTGAAAGTTGATTAACTTGAGGGCATACTCCCTCACACTCACAGCACCTTGTTTCAAGTTCATAAACTCCACCAACTTTGCTTCCCTAAGCTCAAGAGGGAAAAATCGATTGAGGAAAGCCAATTTGAACTCTTCCCAAAGTATCACATAACCATTTCCCTTCTCCCCCTTCAATTGGTCATACCAGATTTGGGCTACCCCCTTGAGTTGGTATGTCGCCAACTTCGCCTTTTCATTCGGCCCAACACCCATGATATTCAAGATTTTGCAGGCCTCATCAATGAACACTTGTGGGTCTTCCTCCACCTTTGACCCATAAAAAACTAGAGGATTCATCCTCATAAAGTCTCTTGCCCTAGCTCCCGGGGTAGTATCATGAGGGGCTTGGGCCCCTTGGTTGATTTGATTGGTCATAACTTGGGTAAGCATAGTGAGAGCATTTCCAGAGCTCACCATTTGAAGGTTGCTCCTCGGGAGTTTGGGCCCTTCTTCCTCGAGTGTTTGTCATGATCTAGCATAGCAAAGAACAATCATTAAGAGGGGGAAGAACTTACTACAACTCTATAGCACGACTTAGATTATGAAGAAGGGATACATTTCCTAAAATGTCTCATAGCCTCCTATTCATCGTCATGGCGCGCTTTAAAATCATGAATGGGACTCTAATCGACACCGTATGTTAGACTCCGAGGATCTATCAACCTAATGCTCTAATACCATCTTTGTCACGACCCAAGCCTAGGGTATAGACGTGACTGGTAAATGGGGAACCCGAAGGAACCCCAAACAAGCATTGTGACATATTATTACATATCCTTGGTCACGGAAGCAATGCAAAATAATGTAAGAAATATAAATAAGGGGAATTGGGACTATGGAGGAGACTCATATTTGAATAGCTTGAATATCATAAGTAAGTCAAAGCTTAAGCATGATACTTAACTTGCCCAACAATAACATAGTACTTAACAGGGGCCAAGACAAGCAACTAGGCTTACCCTCATAGTAAAAGTATACCAACAAGAAGGATAATCTTTAATAAATAACTTAAGAACATAGATATTACCCTCACCCAGTTCCAAATGATCTAAAATTTATCCTAGTTTAAAGTTGACCCTTGTATAAAATAACACCCAAAACGCAACTTGGAGGTAAGTCTTGAACTCATTGAGGTACTAGGAGTCTCTCATGAATCTAGTACACACCAACCTCACCAAATGAGGCTTGAAAGATGGATATACAAGAGCATATTATGGGGTGTCGCACTTAGTTTGGGTTTTCACCTACTTTCATTATGCTTTGTACTTTTCAGATGATTGTATGTTTTAGACTTTATATTTACAGACTTTTACTATCTATCTTATTTTTGTTCCTTCTTTTGTTGAGGAAAATCGAAACTGTGCATTGATTCTCGTTAAGTCATGTATAGTTGGTATGTTTGGACTATGACGTTATGTTGAAATATTTTATTGAAACTTGAATGTCTTCCCTTAGTCCCTTATCCCTATTTGAAGATTCCATATTATGCGATGTTTATCTATGAATGTTTCATGTATCCTAAGATGTGTTGGGTGAGGTGCCTACAGGGGTCCCTCATTCACCGTGTTATGACTAGGTACTAGGCTTAGGTCATGAAAAATATGGTATCAGAGCATGAAGTTTTAAAATGCTTCTCGGATGTCCAACATATCATGTCAAGTAGAATCTATTTCAAGGTTGTGAAGGTGCTACAACCATGGATGATAGGTTGTAAGGTGTTTAGGAAATTTTTCCTTCTTCATAACTCATGTCATACCTTTAGAGCTGACTAAGGTTTTGCCTTATCTAAAGAAGTTCTATACAATTTCAAGGTCATGCCGCCAAGAAGAGCTCCTCAACCAAGGAATGCACCTGAAGAGAAATCTCCTCTTTTGCAACAAAATAAGCGGGTGACACATCCAGAGTTTAGAGCCACCTTCACCATGTTAGCCCAAACATTGGCTAACAAAGAAAATAGGGAGATTTTCATTCCTCCTTAAGTACCCACACTAGTGACAAGAGTCTGGCTCAAAGTCAGCAAAAGTCCTAATCCAATATAGAAAGAAGGGACCTTAAGTTCAATATTATAGATTGGCTCTATTTGAATGTATATCCCATAAAAGAGGTAATCTATTTTGGGAAAACGAGGGAAGGTAAGCCCTAGATATGTAGGTCCTTACAAGATTGTGAGAAGAGTTGGCAAAGTAGCATATGAATTGGAGCTGCCTATGGAAATGAACATGGTTCACCCGATATTCCATGTATCAATGTTGAGGGAATTCATGGGTGAACAAACTCCATAGTCCCACTGGAAGATATGAGCATTGTGGAAAATTTGACTTATAAAGAGGTTCCGGTTGAAATCCTAGACTAGCAAGTAAAGAGGCTAAGAAGCAAGGAAGTTGCATCCATTAACGTGCTTTGGAGGAACTAACAAGTCGAAGGTGCAGTAGAGGAAGAGGAAATGGACATGATGAGGTGCTATGCTTATATTTTTCCACTCTACTCGAGCCTAAGATATTAAGTTATGCTTACTAAAAACCTCCAATTTCTTGCATTTCAACTTTCTCATGATGCATATGCATAATTACATGTTTATGGACTATTTTGAGGCATGTTTTAAGTATGAATTTTGAATTTTTTTCATAAAAAAGTGTTTAGATTGCATTTTTACATGCATACTAGGTTGTTAGCTATTTATCTAACTCATTAGACCCTACATTTAGTACATTCGACAATGAATGTTCTCAAGAGAGAGACAATGTAAGGACCTATAAGTTAGGAGGTTAGAAATACAAAAAAATAGAACTAAAAAAGTTCATAGGCAATTCACACGTCCAGTTCACGAGCCATTGTTCAATCCACGAGTTGTACCCTTGGGTTGTGGTTAGGGGATTCAAGATTTAAAACTTACTAAGTGTCAAGAGGGCTTATGAGGGTCATTTACGAAGCATGGAATAGAATACAAACCATGGAAGTGATTCATAGATTTAAGCCTAGGGTTGAAGGAAAATTAAGGTTTCTTGAATTGAGATCACTGATAACAGGATAACCCGTGGTCCTTTATGCGGGCTGTAGTTTGGCTTCGTGGATGGACCCCTAAAGGACTAAAATTTTTCTAGGTGTGAAATGACACCATGAGGGCTTCTATGGACCATAAATAAGTCTAAGAGCCATAGTAGAATTTAGATTGGGTGGTCAAAACTAAGTCTCTGAAGATAGAAAAAGGAGAATAGGATGACTCAAATCACGATTCATTGGTGAATCCATGGCCCATAAGTATCAGTTCATGGATTGGACCTGACAATTTTAATGAAGGATATTTTGGTCTTTTTTGCATATCCTGGTCTTAAAATGATGTTGTTTTGAGGATCTATAAGCCCCATATCAGACCTAAAACCCTCTTAGGACTTCACATTCCCTTCATTCTCCTATTCTTTGAAATATTTCTAAGGCAAATACACTCTCAATAAAAACAAGCAAGCTAAGGTTTCCAAGACCTCTCCTCCAAACTTTAGGTTCTTCTTTATAGGCTCCAATCAAGATACATGAGTTGATTTGTGGGTACTTTCTATATACAAGTTCCCTCATTAAAAACCTTTTTTCCTTTTCTTTAATTTAATTAAGGATACCATAATGCATATCTATCACCTTAATGATTTTTTATGATATATTATCATGTATTTTGCTTCAATATACCATTTAATGTTTTACCCTATTTTTCCATGTATGTTAAGTTGAAGACTATGACCCAATATCTGGGGTTTAAATAGATGATATGTGGGCTGCTTAGTAATTGATTTAAAGTTACATATTTTTCCATGTTCATGTACTATTCTATTGATTCATGAGTTTTTAAGTGAATGTGCTAGCCCACTAAGGTCAAAGGTGATTTTCGCATGATATGATATTGATGATGAGGGCATAAAAGAGAGATTTTAAGTAAATGGTTTTGTCAAATATATAAGCTTGTTTATGATATTGATTAAGTAAATGGTTTTGTCAAATATATAAGTAAATGAGAGATTTCAATTGATATTGCCCTTAAAAGATGTTTATGATAATCCCCAAAGTGAAAGAACCATTCTCACTTGGAGGTTCCTATGGTTTTGAGCTACACGTATGAAATCGCTTCTAATGATTCTATGTTTTATTTCTTGATTATGTATATGTTTTAAAGTATTCTGTGGGATTAACTTAGCATTAAATGAGGCATTGTGGTAGGGTTCGGTGACAGAACCCTAAGAGCAACTTTTTGACCTGTTAACTATGTGCCACCATAGAAGACCTTATAGGCTAGGATAGTGGATCCACATAGGCCATATAAGTTATCTAATGATGCATGTTTAAGTGATGGAGTTTCACTCAGCAAGTAGTATCCCCATGCTAATGTAGGGGCTTATGTTGGATTCTATGTCGTAGCCCATATGGTCTTATATGTCGATTGCGGTCTATCCCCACAAAGTGTGCAATTTGATATCTTCATTCCTTCACATGTGTTGCATATGATATATTGCGTTTACTTCATATTGATCTTTATTCCTTGTTCATAAATAAGCATGTTTTGAATGATGGGATTATAATTCCATGTTTGCATTGCATCACTTAATACTTTCCAACATACAAATGTATATTTTGCCTACATAATGTCTCCGCAGAGGGATGGGAGCTCCTCCTCCTTTCTCACGTGCCTAGTTTATCAGAGTTCAACACTAGTAGCAGTGGTGAGCACTTAGTCCAAGGTTTCACCTACTTTCTTCATGCTTTGTACCTTTCAAACAGTTGTATATTTAAGACTTTTGTTTAAAGTGTTTTACTTTTTATCTCATTTTCATGTCTTTTCTATTTGAGAGAAACCGAAATCGTACACAATTTCCATTAAGTCATGTATAGTTAGTATGTTTGGACCATGATATTGTGTTGAAACATTTTATTGAAACTTGAATGCCTTCCCTTAATCCCTTATCCATATTTTAAGAGTTCTTCTTTATGTGATATTTACCTATGAATGCTCGATGTATCTACGATGACTTGGGTGAGGTGCCTACGGGTCTCCCATTCGTCATGTTATGACTAGGCCCTAGGCTTGGCCGTGATAATCATAATCATTAGTTCTAGTGGCAAAGCAATAATTAACTAACAATCGGGTTTATAAAATTGTAATGTTAGATTAGATCATTTCATCATTGACTTATGTAATGTGTGCATTCTCCTTTCATCATTATGAATTTATTTATTTGTAAAAAAATCTTTCGCAGCCATTCATACCTCCTTGAGTAGTATCATTAAAACGTATTTCATCATTTTCATAAAGCTTGCATAAAAACCTAATCAATTCATGATCGTTATTCATGGTCAAAGTTAGAGTAATTTGCATGATTCATAAATAATCAACTTTTAGTCATCAAATTTGGATGAAATCATACATAATCATGAAGAACAATATCAATTGAAAGAATCCATAAAGAATTTCATGTACCCTAGATGGCATTGAAAATAATTTGAAAGAAAAGTCTTGAAATCATATATTTAATGTCAGTTCATGCACAATTGAATCAATAATAATAAGTAAAAATGTAATTCATGATATCCAATTCTAGATCATCAAAATCCTAAACTTTCACTTTACAATCCATAGAGAAAGATGAGAATTATTTAGATTTAATGGATGAAAGGAATGCATGAATGAATACTCTCATACCTCAAGTAGAATCCTTAATTGAAACCTGGAATTGGAGGCTTGAACTGAAGAACCCTGGAGCTTGATCATGAAGTGATCATTGGAAAAGAAGACTTAAGAGAAATTTAGGAATTTGGGTGAATGAGGCCTTGCAAAACTTGTAATTTTAGTTCCCATCTACACGCATAGTCTATAGCTTGTGGTTGCTTCCACGAGTTATAGAAATTTTTAATAAGCCTATTCTTAAATTTTAAAATATTCAAAGTGTTGGTGGTATTCTATGAACCTCTTCGAGGTCTGTAGAATTAACCATGATCTCCTCCATGTTCATACCTAAATTTCTGAGACTTTTATTTTCAAATATCAGGACCTTTTTCAGAAGCCTATTCTACTATATGTGTTTTGTTGCACAACCCGTAGATGGACTCATCAAATTTTAAAAATTTTAAATTTTTTTTCATGCTTTAAGGTTCGTACCACGATTTGTTTCTACGGGTTGTATAATCTTCTACAGTCTGCACATTGAGCCCATAGAACCAGTCCACTAGACTTTTCTGCATTTTTCTTTCTTTCTACTGATTTTTCATCCTCCAATATATTATGATATATTCCTTTGGGAATATTCATTCGTGAATGAGATTCAAACTAGCATGAATATAGTAGAAAGAACACCTAACAGTCCAATATAAATGCAATAATGCCTTTGAATTTACAAAAATCATGAGATTTTCAAATTATACAATAAAAATATAGTCTAGATCGATTTCATGAACATACATGCATATGGAAAGATATGAAAAAGATGAAACACGGGAAATAATAGGAGTAGATGTCATGACCAAAGCCTAGAGCCTGGACGTGACACGACGAATGGTAACCCGAAGTGACCCCAAACAAGCCTATTAGTATATCATTTACACATCTTTGGATGCGGAAGTAAAATAAACAACACAAGAGGTATAAATAAGGGGAAACGGGACTAAGGGGAGTCTTGATATTCATAGAAGTGTAGAAGAGTCAAGCTCATAGGATAAGTATATCAATTATCCAACAACGCCTCTAACATGGAATGGAGCAGGGGCCAAGACACTTTCCGCGCTCATCCTCATAGTATCAAGTGTTCATTGTAAGGAAATATCAAATAACAAGAGTAACATAGATAGCATCCTTGGACTTGAGGACCCACCAAAGCTTCTCTCTAAAGCACTGAACTAGCCATGTGGAGGATTATAGAGAGGTGCTCTGGTCCCTACACGGTAGTATCATGTAAGCGTAGAGTATGCATTAGTACGTTTGAATGTACTAAGTATGTAAGATATAATGCAACAAGACATAAGCCATTATAGTCAAAATGCATAATCATAAGCAATGGAGAGGTATAATATCAACAAGGCATGCATGATCAATGCTTGAAGTAAAATATGATTGTAAATCATATAAACATGCAGAGTACGTATCATATGTGGGAAGACACCATAATCATCATAGACCAAGAAAACTACTACTTGGAAACTAAGGCATGTCAACCACTTGAAAGGTGATTGAGGTACTCATCCCTTAATAAGGTGATTGGGCATGTCACCTCCAAACAAGATGATTGAGGTACTCACCCCTCAACAAGATGATTGGGCATGTCATCCCCAACAAGGTAATTGAGGTACCCACCCCTCAACAATGTGATTGGGCATGTCACCCCCAACAAGGTGATCGAGGTATGTCACCCCACAACATCGTGATTAGGCATGTCACCCCCAACAAGGTGATTGAGGCATGTCACCCCCTCAACAAGGTGATTGGACATGTCACCCCTAAACAAGGTGTGGTCTACTTGCAACATCATAGATACTTTTCATGAATTCAATTCATACATACAAGCTCTTAATCATCACAAAGTCACTTGACTTATAAACCTTGTAATGGATCATAAAAAACCTGAGAATCCTTTGTCAAGATATTTTATCAAACACTTGGTGGGTTAGTAATGCTTGTTCAAAATCATGTAATTCAAGAGTGAAACAATATGAGAAAACTCAACGTAAATCAACCCACCAACATATAGTAAAACCCTCATTCAAGATACCTTGAAATCAATCATTAAATCTCATAATAGATCATATAGTTTTGTAGCTCAAAACATGTATAATCTCAATTGACAAATCCAATTCATAGTATAAGCTTTATATAGATAGACATGCATAATTAATCAGCATTTCATAAAACTCCAACATAATTTATGCTCATATTTCATAATAATGGATAGCCATAAGTAAAACAACTTGAAAACATGCAATTTTCATAAAAAGGAAGATTGAACTCTATGGGTGAAAGGACCCAATGGATGAAACCCAAACATCTAAATTTAGGGATTCCTTGATATAAACATAGAAGGAGTCTTGAAGCTTGGATTGAGTTCTTGCGATCCAATGTGAGCTTGAAATCCTTGGTTTTGGGATGGGAATTTTGATAAAGTGTTGGAGAGGTTTTAGAGAGGGTTTTTGAGCGATATAGAGTTGAACAATGGCTATGTATGGGATATTTCACGTGTAAATGAGCATGGGGAAATGACCACAATGCCTTTAGGCTGAATTAGAAAATTAAGGAAAAACCAACACTAGTCTACGATGGGTCCACGTCGCGGACCAATCACATACAACTACTGTTTTTGAAACAATTAGCGAAAATTATTTTTCACAACGGGTCTTCTAAAATCCGAATTATACCCATTTCCCACTCAATTTTTCCCCCTGATAAATAATATGAAGTTGAATTTTTAATATCACGCATAGATTTTGAGATATATTTAAATTACGATTATGACATTTTCGAAGCACTCTTTGGGGCATTTAAATATCTCCTCCTTAGGAACATTTGTCCTCGAATGTCAATGAAACGTGCATAAGAGAAGTAATCACGAAGATTTTATCCTGACATGAATGCAACAAATGCATTTAAACATCATTTTCAAAAATCTCAACATGAATGTCAAAAATCACTATAAATTGGTTACAATGAACATGAATGCATGCGAAGAGACATAAGGGCTGTAACTTAAGACTTGAAATCATACAGGGGACTTAAATTATTACCTTCAGCTTGATTGGAATGGATGTGATATGGGTATCGATTTCTTATGTCTACCTTAGCTTTCCATGTGGCACTTTAAACTTGTTGGTTCCTCAAAAGGTCCTTGACAGAAATTGCATCTTTGTTTCTTAACCTCTTCACTTGTCTACCAAAATCTCCACCAGGACGTCCTTATAAGTCAAATTATCTTCTACAACACCCACAATATCCAAGGTCACTATAGCACTTAGATCACCCACATACTTTCTCAACATGGATACATGGAAGACCGGATGAACCATATTCATCTCCATAGGCACCCCTAACTCATATGCAACCGTACCCACTCTCGTCAAAACTCTATACGGACCCGCAAGCCTTGGGATTAATTTCCCTACTTTGCCAAACCAAACCACACCCTTCATGGGTGAGACTTTCAAGTAGACCCAATCACCAACCTTAAACTCAAGATCGCTTTTCCTCACATCGAAGTAGGAGTTTTTGTCTACTTTGGGCTGTTTTCAATCTCTCCCATATCAACCCCACCTTCTCCAAGGCTTCTATGACCAAATCTTGAGTTAGCAAAGCCATTTCCCTACTTCAAACCACCCAAGCAGGGATCTATAATGTTTACCATAAAGAGCTTCAAAAGGAGCCACACTAATGCTTGAGTGACAGCTATTACATTAAGCAAAATCAATGTGTGGAAGATGTTCATCCCAACTACCTTTAAACTCCAAAACACAAGCTTTAAGCATATCCGTAAGAGTTTGGATAGTCCTCTCGGCTTGACCATCCATTTGAGGATGGAAAGCCATGCTAAGATTAAACTTGGTACTAAGATCTATTTGGAAGGACCTCCAAATGTGAGAAGTGAATTGAGCATCATGATTTGAAATGCTAGACAAGGGCACCCAATGCAATCTAACCAACTCATGTATATACTATTTAGCATAATCTTTGGCACCATAAGTAGCTTTGATGAGTAGAAAGTGAGCCAACTTTGTCATTCTATCCACAACAGCCCAAATATAGTCAAAATGTTTCTTCGTCTTCCAAGTAGAAATCTCTACAACTTGCGCTAAGCCACCCGGCCTTTGATGTTCGGCTTTTACTTGTGGGCAATTGTGACATCAGGATATGAACTTGGCAATGTCCCTATTCATACCACCCAACTAATACACCTCCCTCAAGTCTCTATATATGACACCCCATGTTTCCATAATATGATAGGGTGGCATATTTATAAGATATATGATTTTGGAAAGGACCTAAGAATAATATGGCTGCCAATAGGTGGTAATGTCAAGGACTTTATCACGATCCAAGCCTAGGGTCTATACGTGACACGGCACATGGGGAACCCAAAGGGACCCCAAGCAAGCTTCTTAACATATTATTACACATCCCTGGTCGCGGAAGCAATAAAAAGACGAAAGGAGATAGTAAATACGGATAAATAGGGCTAAGAGACATCTTTCATATCATAAGACATCATAGAGTCAAGAGATCAAAGGCTCATAGCTTCATTACATACGTTGTGTAACAACACCTCTAAACATAGAACTTAGTGGGGGCCAAGACAAGCAAGAGGGCACACCCTCATAGTCAAAGCATACAATAAAGAAAAGAGAGTCTATACATAGCATAAATCAAGAGAAGTATGTCCTCGAAGTTGAGGACTCACCAACTTGCTTTGAGAGATATCACACTAGCCACATGGAGGAGGAGGATGATCAAGTGGGGCTATATGGAAATTACAATATCATGCACGAAGTTTGAGATACATGAAAATTACGATTCTAGGCACTTGCAAGGCACATTTTCAGGCACTTTTGAGGTCGTTTTAATATCTCCCCTTGGGAACACTCATCCATGAACGTTGAAGAAACGTACATAAGACGAGTAATCATGAAGAGATCAACGCCAACAATAATGCATCAATACATTTAAATACTATTTTCAAAAATCTCAACGTAAGTGTTAAAATCACCATGAACTTTGTCAACATAAATATGAATGCGTGCAAATGACATAGGATGAAACATGAGACATGAAATCAAATAGAACACTTAGAATTAGTTCCTTAGGCTTGAGTAGAATGGAAGAGATAAGAATATCATTTTTTCTTGTCTGCTTCAGCCTCCCATGTAGCACTTTCGACTTGTTGATTCCTCCAAAGGACCTTAACGGAAGCAACATTCGTGTTTCTCAACCTCTTCACTTGTCTATCCAATATCTCTACTGGAACTTTTTCATAAGCCAAGTTGTCTTCAACTACCCCTACAACATCCAATGGAACAATGACATTCGAATCACCCACAAATTTCCTCAACATGGATACATGAAACACTGGATGAACCAAATCTATTTCACTAGGTAATTTCAACTCATAGGCCACCTTACCAATCCTCCTCAACACCCTATAAGGACCCAAAAATCTTGACTTAATTTACCCTTCTTACCAAAATGGACCACACCCTTCATGGGTGACACCTTCAAATAGAACCAATTACTAACTTTTAATTCAAGTTCTCTTCTCCTCACATCGACATAGGACGCTTGATGAATTTGGGCTGTTTTCAACCTTTCTCTAATAAATGTTACCTTCTCCATAACCTCCATAACCAGATCCAGACCCAACAAATCCATTTCTCCCATTTCAAACTACCTAACCGGTGACCTATAATGTTTACCATAGAGGGTGTCAAAAGGAACCATAACAATGCTAGAATGATAGCTATTGTTGTAAGGAAACTTAATCAATGGAAGATTATCATCCTAACTACCCTTAAACTCTAAAATAGAAACCCTCAGAATATCCTCAAGAGTTTGGATAGTCCTTTCGGCTTGCCCATCCATTTGAGAGTGAAATACCGTACTAAGCTTCACCTTGGTCCCAAGACCCCTTTGGAAGGACCTCCGAAAGTGTGAAGTGAATTGTGCACATTGATCCGATATGATACACAAGGGCACCCCATACAAACATACTAACTTATGAATGTACCATTGAGCATAGTCTCCGGCCCCATAAGTAGTCTTAACCGGTACGAAATAAGCCGACTTTGTCATTGTATCAACCACAACCCAAAGAGAATCAAAACCCTTTCTAGTCTTAGGGAACCCAACCACAAAATCCCTGTTAATTTCCTCCCACTTCCAAGTAGTAATCTCTATGTCTTGGGTTAGGCCACCCTGCCTTTGTGTTCGACTTTGACTTGTTGGCAACTATGACAACCGGATACAAATTTTGGCAATGTCCTTCTTCATGCCTCCCCACCAAAACACATCCCTTAAATCTCTATACATCTTTGTAGAACAGGGATGATTAGAATGGGAAGAATTATGATCCTAATCAAGAATCTTCTTTCTCAAATCATCACAGGGCACACATAACCTACCTTGGTTCCTAAGGGAACCATCTCCCCCTTTGCAGATAACCTCCACCTTGCCCACTTTTACAAAGGCCTTCAACTCTAACAAGGAGGGGTCAAGATCTTGCTTTGCTTTTACCTCATCAATTAAGGAAGATTTTGAACCGTCAACAATCACAATACCGCCATTATCCTCCTCTTCCTACCTAACCCCAATCTAGCCAACTGATGGACCTCTCTAGCCACCTCTTTGCCCCCATTATAAACATGAGCTAGGCTACCCATAGATACCCTACTCAAAGCATCCGCCACAACATTAGCCTTACTGGGATTATAGTGCACACTCATATCATAATGCTTAAGAATGTCTAACTACCTTCGTTGACTCAAGTTAAATTACTTCGAGTGAACACATATTGGAGACTCTTATGATCAATGAACACATCAACAAGCACCCCATACAAATAATGATGCCAAATTTTAAATGCAAATGCCACAACAACCAATTCAAGATCATGTGTAGGATAATTCCTTTCAAGCACTTTGAGTTGCCTAGAAGCATAGGCTATACCTTACCATTAAGCATCAACACATAACCCAAATTTATCCGGGAGGCACACAATACACAATAAACCCTTCCAATCCATCCGATAGAGACAAGATAGGAGCTAAGACAAGCTTATCCTTCAAGATTCGGAAACGCTTTTCACACTCATCGGTCCACACAAACTTAGCCTTCTTTTGAGTCAAATAGTCATGGGAGAAGCAATAGAAGGGAACCCATTCACAAACCTTCAGTAGTAACCCGCTAAGCCCAAGAAGCTTCTAATGTCTGTTGAGGTTAATGGTATAGGTCAATTTCTAATCACATTCATCTTTTTAGGATCCACATTAATACCCTCCCCCAACACCATATGAGCTAGAAGGCAACCTCTTCCAACCAAAATTTACACTTCTCATATTTAGCATGCAACTTCTTTTCTCATCATTGTAGCACCACCCTCAAATCAGCCACATGCTCCTCATTATGAGAATAGCTCAAAATATCATCAATGAAAACCACCACAAACAAATCATGGTAGGGTTTAAAGGCCCTATTCATACAATACGTGAAGATAGCTAGTGCATTGGTCAACCCAAAAGACATAACCACAAATTCATAATGCCCATACCTAGTCCTGAAGGCCGTCATGGGAATGTCACACTCCCTCAGCTTCACCTGATGATGCTTGGATCGAAGATCAAACTTAAAGAAGTGACTAGCCCCTTGAAGTTTGTCAAACAAATCATCAATCCTTTGGAGAGGGTACTTATTCTTGATGGTAACCCTATTAAGTTGCCAGTAATCAATACACATTCTAAGTACCCATCCTTCTTCTTCACAAATAACACTGGTGCACCCCAAGGAGTTTGGCTAGGCCTAATAAAACCCTTCTCCAACAAGTCGTGCAACTGCTCCTTTAACTCTCTTAACTCCACCGAGGCCATAAGGTAAGGGGGAATAGAAATGGGTTAATTATCAGGGAGGAGTTCTATATCAAAGTCTATTTCCCTTTCCGGAGGACATCAAGGAACTCAATAACCACCGGAACCGACTCTATAGGAAGGACTTTGGACTTCACATCCCTAACCCTTATAAGATGATAAAGACATTTAATGCAAGAGTAAACCTACTCTTGAACACCACAATATGACTCTCCCATTCAAGGACATGTTCATTTAGGAATCAGAATTTGACCCTATGGGTTCTACAATCAATAGAGGTGTAATATGCATGTGTCTAATCCATCCTACAAATGACGTTAAAATCAACCATATCCCACTCAACAAGATTACAAGGCAATATTTTATGAAAGATGCAAACGTGAAAATTTCTATAGACCTTTCTAGCAACAATAGATGCACCAATAGGAGTAGACACTCATAAGACTCACACAACATTTCTAGATCAACATGAAACTCTTTGGCAATAAGAGGAGTAACGAAAGAAAGAGTGGTATTCGGGTCTGTCAATGCATACACATCCAAATCAAAGACTTTTAACATATCTGTGATTACATTGGGCACTCATCAACCCATTGACTCCCACGGAGAGTATAAGATCGATTGTGCCTTGGGGCACCACTTTGTTGGCCTCTTCTACGCAAAGGAACTGCATTAGCACTCCGGCCTTGAGGACAAACATCCTTACTCTTATTGCGATTTCATGGACAATCAATCAATTATGGCCTACTTCCCCACAACCAAAACAAGTATTGGTATCCCTCAAGCATAGGCCACCATGAGCCCTACCACACTTCGGACACACGAGTCTAGGCATCACACTACCACCTTCTTGGGACCTTAGGTTGTCATTGACAAACCTCTCGCTAGGAGCATGAGAAGTCCCTTGGCCTTGGTGAAACCGGCCTCCCTTGTGACTTTTGAGCTTACCATCAAAACGAGCCTTCTTGGCCTCATGAACCCTTCTCTACCTCAACTTTTCCCCCTCCATTTGTTCAGTATAAGTCGTCAAGCGACACAAATCTATGTCACTAAGCAACATAACGGACCGGGACTCCTCACTCACCAAGTCAGATACACCCATCATGAACTTGTTCATTCTAGACCTTAGGTCGGCAACCAAGTGTGGAGCATATTTTGAGAGTTGGTTGAACTTGAGGGCATATTCCCTCACAGTCATGGATCCTTGCTTCAAATTCATGAACTCTTCCATTTTGTCCTCCCTAAGCTCAAGAGGAAGAGTCGATTGAGGAAACCTGCCTTAAACTCCTCCCATAAAACCACATTGTCATTCCCGTTCTACTCCATCCATTGAGTGTACCATATTTGGGGAACCCCCTTGAGTTGGTAAGCCGCTGGTTCCACCTTCTCCTCCAACCTCACACCCATGATAGCCAACACGTTATAAACCTCATCAATAAATTCTTGACGGTTCTTATCCACCTTAGACCTATTGAACTCTGGTGGGTTCATCCTCATAAAGTCCCTCACTTGAGAGGCCAGAGTATGAGCGTGAGAGCCTTAAGCCCCTTGGTTGGCTTGGTTAGCCACAACTTGAGTTTCCAAGGCAGAGCATCCCGGAGCTGTCCATGAGCCACTTGTTCCTCGGGTGACAGACTCTTCTTCCTCTTGTGTTAGGCGTGATCTAGCATAGCAAAGAACAATCTGTAAGGAGAATAACCTTACCTTAAGTTCTATATCACGACATAGAGTAAGAGGAAGGGAAACATTTCCTGAAACGTCTTACAGCCTATTACTCATAGTTGTGGTACACAACATAACCATGAATAAGACTCTAATCGACGCAGTGTGTCGGCTGTGGAGGACATTAACAACCTAATGCTCTGATACCAAGTTTTTCACGACCCACGCTTAGGGCTTAGACATGACACGACACATGGAGAACTCGAAGGGACCCCAAGCGAGCCTCTTAACATATGTTTATACTTCCTTGGTCGCGGAAGCAATCAAAAGACAATAAGAGATAGTCAATGGGGATAAATGGGGCTAAGGGACATCTTTCATACCATAAAACATCAGAGAGTCAAGGCTCATAGCTTCATTACATAACTTGTCCAACAACACCTCTAAACATAAAACATAACGGGGGCCAAGACAAGCAACTGGGCTCACCCTCATTGTCAAAGAATACAATAAAGAAATGAGAGTCTATACATAGCAAAAATTACAGATGTATGTCCTCGAATTTCAGGATTCACCAACTTGGCTTGAGATATGTCACACTAGCCACGTGGAGCAGGAGGATGATCAAGTAGGGCTCAGGCTCCTACATTGTAACAATCTGTAATCATAGAGTATGCATTAGTATGTTTGAATGTACTAAGTATGTAGGATGCAATGAAACAATAGATAAGAAACATAGTCAAAGTACATAATTAAGCAATGGATGTTCATATAACAATATGGTATGCATAAATGATACTTTAAGTAAACATGCTTATATATGGAACATAGTATATGTATAGGAATAGACCATCATCATAGACCAAACAACTTAGCACTTGGAGTCTAAGGTAGACCACCCCTTAGAAGTGATTGACGTACCAACCTCTTAATTGGTTGGTGGCTTACCACCCCCATCCAAGGTGACTAAGGTACCAAACCCTCAATTGGTTGATGCCTTACCACCCCTATCCTAGGTGATTGAGGTACTAACCCCTCAATTGGTTGATGGCTTACCACCTCCATCCTAGGTGATTGTGGTACCACCCCCTTAATTGGCTATGGTCAACTTACAACACAATAGATACTTCTCATGAAATCAACACATACATATCACCCTTTCATCATCATAAAGTCAGTTAATTCATATGCCAAACATTAGGGCTTCAACAACTCAAGATATATTAACCCGACATTTCATCAAACACATGGTGGGTGGGCAATGCTAGTGTAAAACGATGCAATTCAAGATTGAAATCATGTAATAAAACTTAATGTAAAACCACCCACCGACAGTTGGTAATACATCTTGCAACATACATCAAAATCTTCATCAAATCTCAAGATAGATCTAAGATTCATAGCTCAAAATATACATAAACAGTCAAACTTTCACAAAACCCCAACATTGTTCATAATAAAATTCATAAGAGAAGATCCATAAGTAAAATCAACTTAAAAACATGTAATTTTAGGTGAAAAGGAATCTTGGGCACCATGGGTGAAAAAACCCAATGGTTTAAACCCATAAACCTTAGCTTTGGAGAATTCTTGATGAATATTGCAAATGGAGACTTGAAGCTTGAGTGAAATCCTTAAGATTCAGATGAGTTTTCGGACTTGAATTTTGGGGTGAAATATTAGTCTAAGTGTTTGCGAGAGTATTTGGGAAATGTCTTGTATGATATGAAGATAAAATATGGCTAAATATAGGTATTTTACGCATGGGAAGACTAAGGCCCAAGACCCAAAAGCCTTGGACTGAGATAAAATAACTGGCAACAAAATACATAGGTTCGCATTTGCTCCGCAATGTGGACCTATTGCAGAGGCAAATTTTACACTGGTCCGCGATGACTGTGCATCGTGATACCATCACGGATCGTCACTGTTTTGCGCAAACTTGGGAAAATGAAATTTTATTATGGTTGCTCAAAAATTGGGTTAGACCCATTTCCCGCTCAATTTTCCCCCGATAAAGAATAGGAAGTCGAATTTTTAATATCACGTGGAAATTTTGAGATATATGAAAATTACGATTTTGGGCACTTATGAGGCACATTTTTGAGCACTTTTGGGGTCATTTCGGACTTAAAATTTTAAGACAAATGAATCTCCTAAATACACACTTAGGATTAAAGAAATGGCTCGAGGGCACCATACCATTTTTTGGAAGGTTTAAATTAAGTTTCACTTTTCTGATGGGACTAATAGTATATAATTTGCTAATAATGGACTCTTAAAGATTATTTTAGTAGAACGAAGTTCATACATTATGTTTTGAAATCAAGAGAGTTGCAAGATAAAGGTTGGCCAAAGTTACCGTAGGTTTCGTTAAGAAATCCTTCTTAAATTTAGGTCAAATATATAAGGTCATATCTCCCAAAGTATAAAGAGTTAGAAGTCTGTGACCTATCACATCGAAGATCTACGAGTCTAGTTTGCAACACACAAAATTGCACATCAAACCGATCTCGAATAAAATGTTATGGCCATTTTACTGGGATTGCCCGAGCAGAAAATTGGGTCATGGGCTGGGTCGGGTCAATCCACATAGATGTCGGCTAATGTGAGCTTTGTAAAGCTTAAATCTATCCCATTTCATCCCAAAAAAGAATATAAACTAAAAAAAAGTTCTCTCAACATCTCCAAGTGATATAGGTCAATTTTTCACATTTTTACCGTTAAAATTCGTCCCCGTGCCTAGAAATGCATGCCTTATGCTTTGTAATTTTCCCCATCCTATTAGCTGTGTTCGGGGATGTAAAATAAATAGTGTTCTTGCTAGTTATTGTTAGTTTACAGCCGGTCTATTTAGATAATAATTTTGGGGCTCCTTTACGGCCATTTTTGCAACGTTCTAGGATGTTTCCTCGTGTAAGTACTATATGGCGAGTCTGGTCATTAATGCTTACTTCTAGACTATTTAGAGGTGTGTTTAAGCTGCATATATATAGTGATTACAAAGTTTAAGACAGATGGAACAACTCCTGTGAAGACACTTTGGGCTATTAGACATCCATTGGAAGGGTATGTTAAGACTAAGCTCTGTCCCTCCTTTTAGCACGAAAACTGGGACGTTTCCGAAAATGTCAAATGTGATATCTTACTATTCTGTTGATAGAAAAACCTTTTGTGAAAGGCATTGGGATTGCAATCGAGTTATTTTCATGATGGTAGTAGGTCAACATTCCATTCGTTCGATTAAACTGGACATCAATATCTATATATCATTTTGTCGAGTTTCCTGGCTATCTATCCATTTGTTCGAGGCCTTTCTCTTCTTGGTGTAGTAATCTATCCTTCTTCCATACAAAAATTTAATTGAAGGACATAAAAAGTGGCGCGTTGACTTTTGATAATCTCTAGCGTAATGCTACTATTTAAATTACTAATGCACTTGATTCTGCTTAAATACTTTCTTTTACTAATTGAAATTGGACCACGTATAAGAATTGTTTAAAGCACCTTTATGAACATTATTAGACTTAAGGCCTCATTCGAAATGTTAAGTTAAGCTGTCAAACTTATTCAAAAGAACGTAAGATCCCACGAGTCATGTATATATACTACGATATTGATTATGTTGTTATGAGGATAAGTGTACAAATGATTCAAGATTGGTTAAATTTATGATATGTCCCACAATGTTTATCAAATATTCATATTATACATGGCACGTTACGCATGGACTCCGAGCTATAATCGGAGGTATAGGGCCTATTCACCCAAATGATTATATGTATGTGTATATGGTACAGATGGCCACAGGTTGGCAAATATGATGTCGGTTCACTATCAGAAAGGACCACCATTGCTAGCATTAGCTTGGGTATTCCATGCATTTGCACACACACACACACACACACACACACACACACACACACACACACA
>JAPFFP010075830.1:0-23305 GCA_026153255.1 Solanum medicagineum | reverse complement strand
CCCTCATGGATTTGGGTGTGCAGTGTTTGAAAAAGTTAAGTCCAATTCTAATAGCAAAACATGAGTATAAACTCTAAGTTGTAGCTAATGACCTAGTTAACAATGCAAAAAGTACTGTCAAAGCATACAAACCAATACAAGTCAATAGAATTTGATAAGATCTAGTCCAAAATAAAGACTAATAACATGCCAAACATAGTCCAAATTTTTCAACATATATACACAATAATTTGCAGCCCAAATCCAATCAAAACAAAACAATTACCCAACCCAACATATGTCAACCTAGTCTAAGTATTAAAAATCCCCGCAATAACCAATCACAACAAGAAACAATGGACCAATATTGTACATGGTATGTAAAATCAACTTAATTTGCATTTATTAGTCCAACACATGCCATGGCTATCCTGTCAATCCCCACTTCATAAATTTTCCCATCACATTACAACTACAATACTTTCATCACCCAAACCATTTTCTCAAAACATACCGCAAAACATAAAAATTCAACAGAGAGTGGTATTTGCATAATGATTTGACATGATTTCAATCACAGGTAGAGATGACTACAATCGACCCATTCTATTCAAATGCCAATTTTTTTTGCAATTATTCTTGAAATGGTCAATTTCACATCAATGATCATGTAACAAAGTGATTAGGTCATGCAAGCATCATTCCATACACTCCAATATCCATAAATTAAAGTCCTAAGTTGATATTCGAGTATAGGTTTAGGAAAACATATCAGAATTTGCAAAGTGGAGAGATTTTAAGTGAAGAATAAGTTAATTCAAGTTAGGGGACCCAAGGGGTGATGGGGTACACTCATCGAAATAATGAGTACGATGTTAGAATTTTGGTCGGAGAAAGGTGGGTTGTCGAAGTCAATTAGAGGTGAGGAAGAAAAGGGTGGATTTGCTAATTTTAGTTGTGTGAGAAAATAAGGGGTAAAAATGATTTTACCCCTTTTTATGCTTTCCCAGGTCAGGTTAATTTTAGGTGGTTTGATTTCATGATACCCCGATTACGGGTCGTAGAAGGTTCTACGGCCTGTAGTCTTTGTTTTGTGGATTCAAATTGCCATTTTTAAGACTAGGAATCCACGAATGCCATCCACGAATTGTAGAATGTTCTACATCCCATAAATAGTGTTCGTGGGTACCTTTGACACTTAGCAAATTTTTAAAAAACTTATTTGGAGTCCATGAACCCCATTCATGACCTGTAATTTGTTCTATGGGCTGTAAAGTTGGTTTATGGAAGTAAAGTTAGAAATTCTTGCTCACTATAATTGGTACCACAAGCTGTGATTGGAACTATGACTTGTATACTTGCACGTAGAATCACTTTTTCTCACTTTTTGGACTTGTTTGCTATTTTCATCTTGTTCCTGCATGTACGTATCAAAGTAAATCATTACCGTATAACTTTCCTGATTGTGGGTACAAATATACAAAGAAAACTGCAACATGTTGAACTACCTATGAGTCTGAAATCAAAATCAAACACAAATACATGAAAGCTACAACTAATATCTTTGGCTGTCTCCTAAGTAGCACCTATTATTGTCGCGATGCGACTTAGATTACTTGATTACTGAGACTTCACCAAGCATCCATATTTCACTCGTGTTGCCAAAGTGTGGTTTGATTCTCTGGCCATTGACTCTACACCTCATTCCATCACTGCTTTCTAACTCAACAAACCCGTGTTGTAAGACACATGTGACCTTATAGGGACCCAACCACTTGGACTTGAGTTTTCCAAGAAACATCCTTAGCTTTGAATTGAACAACAAAACTAAGTCTCCTAGCATGGACTGACGGTGCTCTATGCGACAATCATCATGCAACTTCATCCTTTGTTCATATAATGCTGAGCTCTTGTATGCCCTCAACCAAAACTCATTGAGTTCGTTGAGTTGGCTCAGCCTCAAAGTAGCAACATCATTCTAATCCAAGTTTAGCTTCTTAAGAACCCACATCGCCTTGTGTTAAAGCTTCACAGGTAATTGATAAGCTTTACCAATAAAAATTTGGTAAGAAGACATACCTATGAGATTCATGAATGCAGTCTGATACACCCATAATTCATCATCTACCTTTCGCAGCCAGTCTATTCGATTTGCATTTACTATCTTAGAAAGAATCTAGTTAATCTCCCAAATAGATACCTCAACTTGCCTACTTATCTGTGGATGGTAAGGTATTACCATACTATGTCTCACTCCGTACTTCTCTAGTAGTGCTTTGAGCAACCTATCACAAAAGTTAGAACCTCTATTGCTCATGATCGCCCGAGGAGTCCCAAACCGCGAGAAGATGATTTTCTTGAGGAATGCTGTGACACTCGTACCTTCATTGTTATGAAACACCACCACTTCCATGCATTTTGAAATGTAGTCCACAACAACTATGATGTACTTATTCCCATATAAAGTGATGAATGGTCCCATGATTTCTATACCCCATACGTCGAACAACTTAACAACCATAATGGGGTTAAGTGGGAGCTCATGCTTTTGGAAAATTCCACTTTTTGTTTGGCACTTATCACATGATTTGATGTAGTCATGGGCATCTTGTGGATAGATGGCCAGTAGTATCCACACTGCAAGATCTTATGTGCTATCTGAATACTACTATGACTCCCATTGACCAATGAACAATGACAAGCTTTAAGAATTCTCATCATCTCCACCTTAGGAGCATAATGATGAATAATCCCATCTGCATAGACAAAAAAGTATGGTTCATCACAGAAAAACTTCTTCATATCAGAATTAAACTTACGACACTTGTGGGAAGTTAAATCTAGTGGCACAACATCACTGACTAAGTAATTTACAAAATCCAAAAACTATGGTATCAAATCATTTGATGCACCCAATACTCTTTCATTAGGGAATGCATCATTGACCCATCTTAAAACTTATCCATAGCCTCATCCTTCAGTCTGGATAGATGGTGAGCAACTTGATTCTTTGTCCCCCTTTTGTCAATAACCTCAAAGTCAAACTCTTTAAGAAGAAGTACCCAATGAATCAACCTTAGTTTAGCATCCTTATTTTCCATCAAATATCTCATTGCCAAATGATCAATATGCACAATGACTTTGGTTCTCCATAGATCGGCTAGGACTTCTCAAACATAAAGACCACTCGAGTAACTCTTGTTTAACTAGTGTAATTCTTTTTTATTGCATTTAGGGCTTTACTGGCATAATAAATGGGATGTCATATCTTCTCTCTATGCTATCCCAATGCCATACACAGTGCAACCTCGCTTGCATCACATATGATTTTGAAGGGTTGAATGCAATTTGGTGTTACAAGGATAGGTGCGGAAATCAACCTTTGCTTCAATCCCTCGAATGCCTTGAGACAACATTATCAAACATGAACATAGAATCTTTCTCAAGTAGCTTGCACTAGGAATGTGCAATCTATGAGAAGTCTTTTATTAATCTTCCATAAAAGCCTGCATTTCCCAGGAAACTCCTCACACCTTTTCCAGAGATACGTGGAGGGCGCTTCTTAATGATCTCAACCTTTGCCTCATCTACCTTATTACCTTTGATAGAGATTCTGTGTCCTAAAAAAATACCTTCCTTTACCATAAATTGACACTTTTCCTAATTCAACACAAGGTGACACTTTTCATACTTCTTTAACACGTTATGTAGATGTTTTAGACAATCCTCGAATCAATCACCAACAACATTGAAATCATTTATGAACACCTTAATAGTATCCTCCACCATATTTGAGAAAATCGACATCATGAATCTCTAGAAGGTGTCTGGTGCATTACACAATCCAAATGACATCCTCTTGAATGCGAAGGTGCCATAAGGACATGTAAAAGTGGTCTTCTCCTAGTATTTTGGAGCAATAGAAATCTGGTTGTGTCTTCAATAACCATTAAGAAAATAGTACCAACCTTTTCTTGCCAATCGATCTAACTTGTAGTCCATGAACAACATAGGGAAGTGATCATTTTCTATAGAATCATTGAGTTTATGGTAATCCATGCAAACCATTAAACGAGTGACTGGTCTAATAGGGATCAACTCATTACTCGCATTAGGAACCATAGTACACTGGAATGGACTCACCTATTCACTGTCAGCAATTGGATATATCACACCCGCGTTTAACCACTTAATGATATTCTCGTGCACAACATCTTTCATTGGTGGGTTAAGACATCTTTGGTGCTCAATGTTCGGCTTATAGTCTTTGACAAGCTAAATCTTATGAGTGCAGATGCCCCATCAGATGCCAATAATGTCTACAATTGTATATTGCGCTTTTAAATCTTTTGAGAATTGAAACGGATGCCTCCACCTATTTGTCATCAAGATCTACAACAATAATCATAAGTAAAGTATTGTTAGGCTCCAAAAATACATACCTCATGTGAGTTGGAAGAGCCTTCAATTCAATGCTAGTGGCTCTTCAATGGATGGTCTAGTAAGTGGTATCTCAAAATTCTTCAAGTTCGACTTAAGATTGAGTTAGTGTCTAAGTTATTTATGTGATCAAAGTTCTTTAATTGTCTCATCATAGTCTGGGATGCTGTCACTCTCAAAATTTATCAATATAGCCCTTCTGGTTGCACTTCCTCAACACTCTCAACCACATAGACAACCTTCAAATCACTTCATGGACTGGCAGACATTAAAGATAACTTCCTCATCATTCAATCCAGACTTAAGTTATCCCAACTACATATCTACTAGTGCTCGCCTAGTGGCCAGGAAAGGGATTCCTAATATGATTGGGACATCGATGTCTACTTCATAGTAAAGTATCACAAAGACTTCTCGAAAAATAAAAATTTCAACTCAGACAAGAACATCATATAGTATCTCTACGAGCTACTTTACAGTCCTGTCGCCATTAACAATTGCATTGACATCAGAGTAAGGGCTTCCAAGCCCAACTACTTCAATACTACAAGAGGCATAAGATTGTGCTAGCTCCTAAATCACATACTACCTTTGCAAAACTAAAGAATCCAATGGTCTGGGAAATGGTGAATGCTCCGAGCTCCTCCTTCTTTTGTACTAAAGACCTTGTTGCAATAGTTTCGCAATAGTGAAGATCTTGAGAAAGCTCGTGACTCACCGTTCTTTTTTCATAACTAAGTCCTTCATGAACTTCACATACCTAGGCATTTGCTCCTATGAATCAATGAGATGAATATTGATAGGCAACTTTCCTCATTCTTTTGCTTTAGGCTCTGAGGGAATGGTGGTGCAGGCCTCAATATGGGTTTCAACTTTATCGGTGTCACCACATCTTCACCCATACATCCATGGCTATTTTATCTCTAGTCTCTACCTCTCTACTCTCAGTTATCTTTTCTCCTACCACATCATCAACTACTGGCATTGGTGGGTTGACCGTTTGTTTGCAACCATGTGTGGTAATTGCCTACAATGCTAATCATTGGAAGTGCATCCTTCTGGAATTGGTTTAAATATGTTGAAATTTGAATAAATTGCTACTCCAACTACTTAATAGCCACTACATGAGACTCAATCTTTTGAATTAATTCTTGATATATCACCTTTGACCCCTTTCAAAGTCTCATCCTGTGGATCCGCTTTCTTGAGCAACTTGTCAAACACCTTCTCAATCCTAAAAGTACCAGTTCCAGAATTGCTATTTTTCTGTGCCATACATACACTATTCCGATTATTTCGATACCTATCTCTGTATGCCCAATCACTATCTTGATCTTGGCCCCTATTTCTATCATAGTAACCTCCTTAGTTGTTGTAGTCTCTGTGAGTGTTATCCTTGTTGTAATTTCGACCTTGATTTCTTGACCTTGGTGCCAATAATCCTAATTGGATCTATAATGACCCAATGTTTAGGCACCTTGAGTATGGAAAAGTTGACCTAAAAAGTGACCTAGAGTCTAGTTTACGGGACCACTTACAACTCGTAAGTTGACATACAACATGTAGGTATGGTTCTTAAAGATAAAACTTCAGGAAGAGGAAAAATCTCCAAGTGCAGGGTAACCCATTAACCAAGTAATGGCTCATAGGATACCTTAGGGCCTATATAATATTTTTTGAGTGAGACTCCAGACATAAAGGAAATTTGGAGTTTTTAGAGAAGTAGTATACGAGTTATCGGACGGCTCGTGGAAACCTTTCGTGGGTAAGGCTAAGGAAGTGAGGAAAAATGGTTAAGTGTGGGAAGCTTCTACGAGTGCAACCAACAAATCGTAAGAGCATTTCATTGCTCGTACTATTATTCATGGTTTTTGATTCAACAAAGTCATTTTTCAGGATTTTTAGATATATCATCAAATGATGTTATTTATGGCTCGAAGTCAACCTATAGCCCGTAATCGGGGTTCTGTAAGTCACTTCTGATAGTTTTTAATAAGGGTTAATTTGTCATTTTTAATAATTCTATTCCTATACTATGTCATTTTGGGGGCAGAAATGGACCTATAATTGCCTACAAGCCCTAGTTTCTATCATTCTTCACTCTCAAATTCTCTAATGCAAAAGAGGCTCTCAAGACTAGGCAAGAACATGGCTAGGGTTTCAAAGGTTTCTTTCCCCAAGGCTTCAATTCTGTTTCTCCTTAGTTCTCCAAGTATCTGTGTTGATTTATGGGTATTCATTCACTCATAAAGTTCCCTATGAAGTATTTTTACCTTTTCTTTGAGTTCCTCATATTAATGTGCATGCTTATGATGATTTCATACTCTTTATGTTATTATATAATGCTTATGAAATTTAGCAACCATTTTACCAAGTAAATATATGCACATTAGATGTATGATATGGATTCCATGATGATTTTTTATATGACCAAGGATGAGTGTTTTCGATATCTTTTTAAAAGAAATTTCCTAAGACTTATGTGATTTATAATTGTTCCATGCTAGAAGCTAAGCCCACCTTGTTTTCAATGCAAATTTTCTTTGATTTATGATTATGATAGGGCATTTATGAAGAGCTTCAAAGCTAAGTTTACCAAAGATATATGTATGACGTTCATTCCCTTAAAAGATGTTTAAGAATGATTCTTAAGTTTAATCTAATCATATGATTGCTACTTATGAATTCTATGAGTACATTTTAAAGATTCCATGGGATGACTTAACATTGAGAGGACTAGAGATTGGGACTAATTCCGTTAGTTGAGACATGATCCCATGAAGTTAAATCTCGATGTCCCTAACTACGTGCCACCATAAGAGCCTTATAGGCTAGGTTAGTGGATCCATGTAGGCCCAAAAGTTATGAAAGATGCAATTGCAAAGTTACTAAGTTTCGGATATCTACCTTGGTAGGTAGATTCCTCTTTTCCCAATAGAAGGAGTGCATTGGCTTTTTCCCAATGGATGAGTTCATTGGATTCCGTGTTGTAGATCACATGATCTTACTGTCATTTATGGTCCATTCCCATAAGTTTTATGATCTCATAATATGCTTTCACGTTATATGCTTTTTTATTCATTGTCTCATAATTAATCATGAGCCATATTCCTTGCACATATTTAAGCTTGCTTGTGTATCCCTTATTTTATTTATTCTTATATGTTATGTTTAATAATGATGAAATTACAATTTCATCCATGCATTGCATCTAACATACATAGTACATTCAAATATACTAATGCATATTTTGCCTGCATGATTTAACCATGTAGGGACAGGCATTCCTGCACCAACTCGAGGCTAGTTTTCGCTATCCAAGACTAGTAGCTTTATTGTGGTGCACACTTAGTTTTGGACTCCTCTACCTTTTCATCTATCTTGTATCTTTGCTTTGACTTTTAGATGATGTATTTGTAGCCCTCCTAAGACTTTTACTTTCTATGTTTAATTATTTTGAATTCTTTTCTATTTGATGGAGATCGACCGATACTAGTCTCATCCATTTGTGATGTAGTTGGTATGAGTATGGAAAAACTAATCAATTGTAGTTATTCCACTACTTTTAATATGTTGCATTATTGTTAAAAATGGCCCATAGTCCCTTCCCATTATATTTTCCACAAAAGTTTCAATTTATTGTCTATAAATGCTTAAGATGCTTAGATGGCTTGGGTGAGGTGCCTTCGGGTGTCTTATTCATCATGTGAAAACTACCCCCCTAGGTCAGGTCATTACAAGATCCTTGGGTGTTGGTTCAGAAATACCCCATCTGATCAGTCACAAAGCAAGCATCTTCCTCATAACAAAAGTTATCGTAAATGGGCGATCTTGGTGGTTCTTGACTAATTGCATTAACCAGCTCTTGATTTTGGTTCATCAATAGCCCAATATAAGTATTAATCTAGGCTAACTCTTGTAATACTTCTTGCTTGATCGTAGCTTGCTCCGAATTTGTACTGAATAAGAAAGAACTCTTTGTTTTCTCTGAGTCTCTCGTGCCCCATGCATGATTGGTCTTGTCTACTCTCTCTAGCCTTTGGGCTATCTCAACAAAAGTGGATTCCAAGAATGATCCTCCTGTTATTATGTCAGCTACTTCTTTTTTATTATCATCTAGCTCTTGATAGAAGATATCCACTAGAGAGTCATCTATAATCTTGTGATCTAGAACAATCTACAAGTACTTAACGAGCCACTCCTATGTAGCGTTGATGGACTCCCTAGGTGTCTCTGAAAAATTGTTGATACGATCTTTAAGCTTCAATTTTTTTGATTTTGGGAAGTATCTTTCCAAGAGGGCTCTTTGCATCTCTGCCCATATAGATATAGAGCTATAGGGAAGCTAAGATAACCAACCATAAAGTTGCTTCATCAGTAAGAGATAACAGGAAAACATGAAGCCCAACAACATCGATGGACAAGTTTTGATTTCACATCATACTCTTATAGACAAAGACAACATTGTGTAGATATTTATGTAGATCCTCCGATGGTAAGCCTAAAAACAAACCTCTGGATATGACAAACTTAGTATTTAGTGGCAGTGGAGCTAACACGATGGCTCCTATGACATCCACCTTTGTTGGATTAAGTCTATATTGATTCCACCTATTTACTCCTGCTTGCCAAAACATTAACCACCACTCGTGGTAATAGTGGTGGATTTTGCTCGTTCAAATTAAGAGCATTATTCATAGCATTATTGGCATTTTCTTGGACTATTCTTCTCAAAGTTCTTTATATTTTTGGAATGAATGGAGCTAAGGAATTGCCTCGATTGCGCATACACTACACCTGTATTCTGAAAAAACAAAAATAACAAAAAATACATACAATAAAAAATAAGTATTAGCTCTCTAATTACCCTAATTAAACCTATCTAAGAGTCGTATTCCCTAGCAATAGTGTCAAAATTTGATCATGCTAAAATTTCACCTCCCAGTTAAGGGATAAGCGATCACTGTTTCAAATATAGAACCTAACAACGGTTAGGGTCGATCCCATGAGGAATATGGTCTAGACTTGGAATAATTAAAGTGATTTTGAAGAATTAACCAACTTATTTCAATGGGGGGATTTATGTTGTGAAAAGAAGTAACGAAAACCTATCCCCAGAACAATTAGGAGTAGGTATTACGAATTTAGTAAGAGAAGTTAACTAGGGTATTGTGTTCCCCATGAATTCCTAATGCAGAATAACCACATAATTGTAACCTTTTGTAGTGGGTAGTATACAGAACTGGTAAGTTATGATTAACTAAGTCCTTGGTCTAGCAAATAGGCAAATTTCACCATGTAACTTGGTCTGTCAACAGGTGCCGCATTACTAACCCTTACCTTGGTCCCAGTATAATCATCCCTTGGTCCTTTCATGTTGATTAGACCAGAGTACTCATATCGAATCTTATTATTTATCCATTCTTATTCATCACCCCTTGATTTGGCAAGTAAGAATAAGGTGAGTTCTAACATTGGCCACCGTTAAAAAACAATAAAAATGAAGAGATAAATAATACATGCAAGCATACTTTTCAAGAATTACAAACTATTCGATTTTTACTTTATTAATTCTTCATGGCTCCCACAACCCTAATTGTGGATTTAGCGACTCATGTTCGTCGTAGATGAAGAAATCATGTTTGATTTTTGCATAATTAAATACTTACAGCAAAGAATTGAAGAATTGAAAATCCAAAAATCTCCATCTAAATAGCGCCTCAAGATCCGAAAAATAAGCTCAAAGTGAGTTTTTCAAGAACAAATTCAAAACTAGAAGCAATAATGTATTCTCTGATAGTCTAAACATCCAAAAATAAATAAAATTCCTATTTATAGATATAAAAATCTAAATCCTAAATGGACAAGGAAAACTAGATTTGGGCCCAACCATGAGCCAGTTATGGCCCATGAACTGACCTATAGCCCGTGGTTGGGGTGTCGTAGACTACCTTCTTGAATATTGGGGACCATGTAGGAGACCTCATTCATGGCTCATAGTTTGGACTAAGGGTCTTGGTCTCCTCCATCCTACTAACTTCCTAAAATTTTAAACTTTTATTCCACAAACAAGTATACAGGTCATGGAATAAACTACAACCCATCTTGTTTATCATTACTTCAATCTTCAGAAAATCATTTATAATCTGGATCAAGACCACAGACCTTCACATACAACTTATGGATCAAACCGCAACCGTATGTGGTCTCATACTACGCATGAAGCTGCAAAACTTTGTCAATCTTTAGAAAACATCCCGAATCCTATAATCATGTAAAACCAACACAAACACACATCAAATCTACTAAATTTGATAGAGAACACACAAATTCTAAGTTTAAAGTATTAAAGGTGTCAGATTTTGGCAACACATCAATGCCTTACAGGAACTTCCCCATTTCGGTTAATATATGACAAGGGCCTTGTGTGAACTTCCCCATTTTGTTTATTATTTTGCATGTACCTTACAGGAACCCCACCCAGTTTGGTGAATCATGCAATATGAGCTATATGGAATCCATTAGCAAATCACAAACCTACAGCAGCAATGTAGTTAAATTTTCCAAGGTCCTCTCGGTGCTATGTCAACATCCCATGGAATACTTAAAGCATAAGTATAATCAAAACATGCATAGGCTTATAAATTACAATTTCACAATAGGAGTAGCTCATTCAAACAATAGCAACATAACAGCTCTCAATATTCTTGCATACTTTTCATATCAATTTCCATGGATTTATAATATATTTGGTAGCCCTTAATCATTCATAATATTCATAGTCTCTCATACTTATCATTATTATATATTATTTGAAACCATACTATAAATAGCCCATAATAAGATTCAAATACCCATAATAGTTATCATAGGGAATTTTCACAAAATCCATCAACTCATGTAATTAGATGGCAATTCATACTCATTTTAATGTAATACATTTTTTAGACCAAAATATGATATTTGGGTAAATATTTAACAAGACCCATTTAAGAAATCCTCAACCAATATAGTAACGTAAAGGGTTTATAAATATCAATGCATTTCATGCATTTCAAATGAATAAGTAATGATTTCTAACATGAATCATGCATATAATTAGGAATAGGAAGTACACATAACAAAACAAAACTTGAAATTTAAGATTTGATTGGAAAGGGTTTTGGACTCATGGGTAGAATGACCCATGGATGAAGAAACCCACATTTCTTAGAGAAAAATAGAGAAAAAGGTTTAAGAAAATCTTGGATTTGATAAAAATCTTGTAAGAAATTGAAGCTTGTTCTTCAATGGAGGATTTGGATCTTCTTCGATGAGAAAGAAATTTTACATGAGTGAGGAGAAGGTTATTAGGGCATGAAAGTAGGCTTAGGAAGGTGTATTTAGGTTAAATAGGTTGAAACCCCTTTTTGAAAATGTAAAAATATCATCAAAAGTTAAAAAAAAGACATTTTAATGAGTCCCAATGGAGAAATTAGTGGTCCAATGATCCCTAGCCAAACCATTTGGCAGTAACGACCTGGGCCTAGGGTCTAGGAGTGACATGGCGAATGGAAACTCGAGGGTCCACAAACAAGCCTCATAGCATCTATACACATCATCGATTCAGAAGGGCATAATTAAGCAATAAGAACATAGTTCTAAGGGGTAGGTAAGTATCACTCATGCTATGGGGATGTTGTAGGGATAGAAATTTACATGGATTCACATAGCACAAAGCACATAAGAGCTAAGGGACAAATAAGTATGACTCATGCTATAGGGATATAAGGGATTTAGGATTTTCCACATCTCCACATATCATCATGAACATATCATCATAACACCAACAACAAGAGATAGACATAATTATAGTCTTCATAAGCAAATAACATAACCAGTAGCAGGCCCGTACATAGATTTTACATGATGTCCAACAATGCTTCTAGTTCATAGGATGGGGCCAATACATGTCCCGGGGTCACCCTTAAATTAAAGACATAAGATAATTATAACATAGTATAGGTAGATAGAAGGTGGATCTTGTTCTTGGAACAAAGGACTCACCCCAAGAAAACATGTAAAAGACGAATCTAGCTATGAAGAGGTGGATGAGGAAAGTCTCTGGTCCCTACATGGTTAGATCATGTAGGCAGAAAGTATGTGTTAATAAGTTTGAAAATACTAAGTATACGAGTGGGCAATATGAGAGAAATATAATGTTAACCTGCACAAAATGTCACGTGAAAACCATAGAGTAGCCATAGCCCACATGTGCTTGCACTCAGTAAGTCACTCCTTGCGGGATTATGAGGGTTGTACCCGTCCTCATGAATACACATGTAGCTCATGATATGTCTTTGTATAGGAAAGGTTGTACGTGTCCTCATCCATACATTGTTAAAATTACATGTGCATATGAAAGGTTGTACCTCTCTTTATCTACACATCATGTAAGGGAGGGTTGTGCCAATCCTCATCAAACACACTTAGCTCTCATATACATATGCATCGGGACAGTTGTACCTATCCTTATCTATGCATTGTGTAAAGGGAGGGTTGTGCCCGTGCTCATTGATACACACTTAGCTTATGTGCGCACCTATGTAATTCATGTTCATGTAGATGTCAAGTTCATATCAACCTCAAATTGTTTCATAATGGTATTTAAACTCATATCATGCTCATGTTCATAGATTAATGCTCAATTTATGTTTATATATGACAATTCAAGATTGATCCAAACTTTCAATCATAGACCCACACTCAGCACACACCCACATTCTAGGCATATTCATGTTCATAACCAAATTCTCATGGATAAGCCTAGTTCATGCATGATCATGGCATGGGGAGAGAGAGAGTAAATCATGGGTAATTAGAGTTCATAATTAAAACAATGTAATTGGAAGAAATTATATGAAATCCGTAGATAAATTAATAATTGAAGCTTACTTGATGTTATCCATGCATAGATTCATAAATTAAAGGGGCATGCATTTTCAAACCTTCATAATATCAGAATAGTCCAACATAATAGCGCTTAAATCACTTTAAAAACATCAATTAAATATATACCATAACTCAATTAATCAAATCAACACTAATTTAAAAGACCCATATTCACAGTAAGTTAAAAATTCACAAATTAAGAAGTAAAAAGTGATAAGGGTCTTCATGATTGAAAAGGATCATAATTCAATCCCACATACCTTGATGAATTAGAATAAATTAGATATAATTTGTCTTGAATTGAAATCCTAGCTTGAATTCCCCAATACAAGACTTGAAGAGAGAACTGAAACGACCCCAAAAAGAGCCCGAAAATGTGCCTCGGAAATGCCCATAATCGTAATTTCCATATATCTTAAAATTCATGCGTGATATCGAAAATACAACTTCGTATTCTTGTTCAGGGGGCAAAATTAAGTGGGAAATGGGTCTAACCCCGATTTTAGAGCAACCGTATTGAAATTTAGTTTTCTAGATTTTTGCCAAAATAGTGAGGGTTCGCGCTCCTGGCGCGACTAGGCCAGGGCGCGGACTAGTGTATTTTGTTGCCATTTTTTTTAATATGGCCTAAGGCATTGTGTTCTTATGCCTAATCCTTCCTATGCATAAAAACGTACTTAGTCATTTCTCAACCGCTCATATTATTCAAGACATACCCCAAAGCCCTCTCTAACACGTAACCAAATATTTCACTCAAAATGAAGTGTCCCAAACTCATTCCAGTTCTCAAGAAATCCATTCAAGCTTTAAGTTTTCATTCTAATCTTCATCAAGGAAATCTCTAAAGTTGAGGTATTTGGGTATCAACCATTGGGTCCTTTCACCCATGGTGTAAAACCTTCCTTTTTACAAAAATTGCATGTTTCTAAGTTGATTTACTTTTAGGTCTTACTCATTATGAATTTGGTTATAAATTATGCTGGGGTTTCATAAAATTGTGACTATTTAAACATATTTTGAGCTATGAATCTAAGATCTATAATGAGTTTTGATGAGGGGTTTCAATGTATTTTGCAAGATGGTATTACCAAGTATTGGTGGGTTGATTTACTTCGAGTTTTCTTGCATGATTTTAGTCTTGAATTGTATGATTTTTACTAGCATTACACACCCGCCAAGTATTTGATCAAAAGTTTGGTTTATGGTTTTTCAGTTATTCACGGTCTATTGCATGGTTTATGATTTAAGTAACTTTATAGTTTCATGATTTATATATGTCTCGATTGTTGATGAGTTATTGAGTCCTTATGCTAAGGTTTATGCACATATGAATGGTGAAAGCTTACTATATGGGGTTATGAACTACGTTATATGTCTTACCCTCTAGCACAAGGCCAATTTCTACATGAATGGGTTATGAACTATGTTGTACACCTTACTCTCATATATGATTTGATGTTATTCAATATCTTATACTCATGTGAAGGGGTTATGAACTATGTGGTACACATTACCCTCATATACGATTTAATATTTTGTGTTATCTCATTTTAACATGTAGGGGTTATGACCTATGCTACCTTTATAGCCTCATGTGCTATTATCATATCATGCTTATGTGTAGGGGTTATGACCTATGTTATTTCTTTACCCTCATATAATACCTATTATCTACTAGAAAGGGTTATGACCTATGCTATATCCCTCACCATCTAGTACAAGGTATATGGATGATCTAATTATGTAACCTTATTGTGTTAAACAAGTTATGTAATTATGACTATTTTTCATGTATGTTTTACTTCAACCATTGTTGATGCATGCCATGTTGCTAATGTACTACTCTTGCTTATGATTATGCATTTTGATTATGTTGCCTATCTTTTGTTGCATTGTGTCCTACATACTTAGTACATTCAGATGTACTAACGCATACTCTATGCCTACATGATGTTACCATGTAGGAACTGGAGCCCCACTTGATCATCTTCCTCCTCGACGTGACTAGTACTATCCTAGAAGCAAGTTTGGCGAGTCCTCAACTCCGAGGATGATATCTTTTGATCTTATGTTATTAAAGAACTCTCTTTCTTTCATTGTATGCTTTTGACTATGAGGGTGAGTCGGGAAAGTTATATTGGCCCCTGCTAAATTCTAAGTTTAGAGGTGTTGTTGAACAAGTTATATAATGATGCTTTGAGCTTTGACTGCCTTGACTCTTGTATGTTTTAAGTCATGAAGATTCCCTTAATCTCTTTGCCCTTATTTCTATTCTCTTAATGTTGTTTAACTGCTTCCATGACCAAGGATGCGTAATAAAATATTAAGAGGCTTGTTTGGGGTCCCTTTGGGTTCCCCATTCGCTGTGTCACGTTTAGGCTGTAGTGACCCCAAAAAGTGCCCGAAAATATGCCTCAGCAGTGCCCGGAATCGTAATTTCCATATATCTCAAAACCCGTGTGCGATATTGAAAATTTGACTTCATATTATTGTTCAGGGGGTCATTTTGAGTGGAAAATGGGTCTAACCCTTATTTCAGAGCTAAAAATTCGCAATTTCAATTTTTCAAAAAATGATTTCCAGTGAGCTTTTTGTGCCCCTGGCACGACGGGCCAAGGATGCGCACAAGTGTAGTTTTTCTAGCCACTTTTAACTTCGGTCCAAGACTCTTAAGTCTTGGGCCTAAGTGTTCTCAAATGTGAAAATACCTATACTTAGCCATTTTTCACCCAAATATCATTCTAAACATTCCCGAATACTTATTCAAACACTTAGCGAAAATATTTTACTCCTAAACGCAAGCCTCAAAACCCTCCCCAGATGTAAGGATTTCCTCTCAAGCTTCAAGTCTCCATCTCCAATCTTCATAAAGTTCATCTCCAAAGCTAAGGTATGTGGGTTTCTTTCATGAGTTCCTTTCACCCATGATACCCAAGCTCTTTTTACTCAAAATTGCATGATTTAAAGTTGATTTATTCATGGGTATTTTTCATTATGAAATTCACTGTACACTATGTTGGGCTTTATGAAAATGTGATTATTTTACTATGTTTGGAGCTATGAATCTAATGTCTATTGTGAGAAATGATGAAGAAATTTGATGTATATTGTCTGAGGGTTTTACCAAATATCTATTGATGGGTTTACACTGATTTTTCTAGCATGATTTCACTCTTGAATTGCATGATTTTACACTAGCATTACACACCCTCTAAGTGTTTGATAAAATGTCCGGTTGTGGATTCTTGAGGAATTGAAGGTCCAATGAATGTCATATGAGATAAATGACTATATGATGATGAAATGATGATGGAATGATGATGGAATGACAATGAAAAGAAATATATGTATATGATGATGAAAGGAGTGTGTGTGTGTATATATATATATACACACACACATGATATTATATCTATATAGTGTTGGGGATGCCCAAGCCAAGCTCGGGGAGGGGGGGAGGGGTGTTGTCACGACCCAAAATAGGGCCTATACATGACACGATGAATGGCCCGAAGGGTCCCCAAACAAGTCTCTTAACTTATCATTGCACATCATTGGTCACGGAAGCATTTAAATGACAAAAGAGTAGAAGTAGGGGCAACAGGACTAAGCGAAAAGCTTGCATATCATCATAACCAATAGACAAAGAGTCAAGGCTCATATCATAGATACATAACATATCCAAAAACACTTCTACTACAAAGTTAAGATCGGGGGCCAAGACAAAGCAACCGGACTCACCCTCATAGCCAAAATAGAAAATAAAGATAAGTATCTCAATACATAATAAGAGAAATATATACTAAGGCCCCCGAAGTGGAGGACTCACAAACTAGCTTGGTAGTACCGAACTAGCCATGTGAAGGAGGAGAATGATCAACTTGGGCTTCGATTCCTGCATGGTGATATCATTTAGGCAAGAATATGCGTTAGTACATTTGAATGTACTAAGTTGTAGGATGCAATGCAACAAGAGATAGGCATTATAATCAAAATGCATAGCAATAGGCAATAGGCATAATGTAACAACATGGCATGTATGATCAATGCATAAGAAAGACATGCTTAAATAGCTCATGCTCATATAGGATATCATATGTGTAGAAGAAACTAAGCTAGATTTCCAAAGTACAAACCCCTTAGTAGGTTAGTGATGATGTGGCCCCATCACTTAGGCGGTGAAGTACTAACCCTTTACTTAGTTGGTGATGATGCCCCCCATCACCTAGGTGGAGAAGTACAAACCCATCACTCGGTTGATGAGTAAAAACCCCCATCTCGATTAGTGATGATGCCACCCAATCACTAGGTGGAGAAGTACAAACCCTTCACTCGGTTGATGAGTACAAACCTCCGTCTCGGTTATCTGGGTTCCTAGACCCCCCCGGATTGGGCATTCTCTAATGCAACACTTTATGTAGAGTATACCATATACATAAGCTTATTTTATCATCATATAGTCAATCATATCATATCTCATGCTTTGGATCTTCAACTCCTCAAGAAACCACATCCGGACATTTTATCAAACACTTAGAGGGTGTGTAATTCTAGTATAAAATCATGAAATATAGAGGTGAAATCATGCAAGAAATTCTATTGTAAAACCATCAATCATCACCTTGCAATATCCTCAAGTAACACATAACAAAACCCCTCCTCAAATCTCACAATAGGTCAAAGATTTACAGCTCATAACATAGCAAAATAGTCATCATTTCTCATAGCTTTAACATAGTGTGCTGTGAATTTCAGAATAAGAAAGACCCATTTGTAATCAACTTTAAATCATGCAATTTGAGTAAAAGGAGATTAGGGCACCATGGGTGGAAGAACCAATGGTTGAAACCCGCATACGTTAGAGCTTTGGAGATGATCTTGGTGAAGATTGGAGATGGAGACTTGAAGCTTGAAGAAGAACCTTGATGAAATCCTTAAAATTGGTCTTGAGTTTTGGGACTTGAATTTAGGGTGAGAGTTTAAGTGTTTGAGAGGATATTGGGAAATGTTAAGGATGATACGAGGGTGAAAATACAGATAAGTATAGGTATTTTCAAGTATGGGAACCCTTAGGCCCAAGACTTGAAAGTCTTGGACCGAATTAAAAAAAGGACCAAAATAACACTGCTCCGCGTTGTGGAAGCGACGTAGATTACTCACTGGAATTTGTATTTCTGCACATACGACTTCAAGAAAAACAGGCATAAATTCTTCATTCGAACTTGAAATGAGGTGAAACCAAGTGCATTGGAAAGATAATTCAAAGAGCTTTAATGTGGTAGGTCATGGGCCACCCAATTTTTGTGTGCTAAGTGATATGCCCCTTTAAAATTGCCCTCCTAAATCACGTTTTTGCGATTTTTGGATTTTGATAGGGTTGCTCTAAAATTCGGGTTAGACCCATTTCTCACTCAATTTTCCCCCCAAGTAAATGATGTCAGATTTTTGAAATAACAAACCAATTTTTAGATATATGGAAATTAAGATCCCGGGCACTTCCGAGGCACATTTTCGGGCACTTTTTGGGGTCGTTTCAATATCTCCCCCTTGGGAACATTCGTCCCCGAATGTAAAAGAAACATACATGAAAAAAGTGATCATAAACAAATTTGCCCCAACAAGAATGCAACATAACATTTAAAATACCATTTTCAAAATCTCAACATAAGTGTAAAATCATCATAAACTTGCCAACTTAAACATGAATGATATGAATGACATAGGCGCTGGAACATAGGACTTGGAATCACATGAAGGACTTGGTTGTTATCTTAGACCTGATTAGAGTGAATGAGGTACAAATATCGCTCCCATAAGACCGCTTCGGCTTCCTTGGAGACACCCTTGACTTGATTATCCTTTCAAGAGGGCCTTAGTGAACACCACATCCTCATTAATCAACCTTACCACTCATCTATCCAGCACCTCCACAGGACCTTCCCTTAAGCCAACTTGTCCTCCACATCACCCACAATCTCAAAGAGTGCTATAGCACTAGAGTCACCAACACATCCCATCAACCTAGAAGCATGAAGAACCAGACTAACCAAACTCCTATCCATAGGCAATCCCCAATCTTATGCAACCTTACCAACTTCTCTCTTCATCCTATAAGGACTCACAACCATAACTCATTTGTCAACCTTAACTACACCTATTCTACTTGTCGTCACGAACTACCATCTCTCCCTTGGGTGACTACCTCCACTCTATCATCTTTGCACCCAAAACTTCCAACTCTAATAAGGCGGAATCAAGGCCTTGCTTAATATACACCTCTTAACAAAAGAAGATTTGGAACCATCAAGAATGCTACACCGCCATGCTCAACTTCCCTCAACCTAACTTCCAATCTAAAAATCAATGGACCCCACTAGTCTCCTCCTTGCCACCATCAATAATACATTCTAGGCTACCTAGAGCACTGACCACAATATTGGCCTTACCGGGGAAAAATAATGCACAGTCATTTCATAATCCTTAAACAATTCTAACCACCTTCTTGCTATCCACAATGCACACCTATCATATTTGACAAACAATCTCTCATCGTCCAAGACTTGCAATAGTACCCCCAAATGATTCAGAAGCTCTAATCAAACCAATACCCCATTACTAGAGACCGCCACAAACATAGCACGATAGAGTTTTAAGACCCTATTCAAGAAACCCACAGACACTACCGGTGCATAAGCCAACCAAACAACTCCACCAATATTCAAAACGATCATTCGTAGTTTAGAAGGATGCTTAGGGATATCACCTACCCTCTTCCACACTTGAGAACAAAACCCGAACATCAAATAAACCTTAGAGAAGTGACTAACCCATTGTAGTTGACCAAATAGATCGACCATCCTTAACCATCATATTACAACCTTACGGGTTCTACACTCATTGTAAGCATGCTATGCAAGTAGCCCAAATTACCCCAACAACTCCAATCCATCAAGCTAAGTCCAAACAAGACCACAAGACAAGACTCTATGCAATGATAACATAGGGCAACACTTATAGATCTCTTCTAGCCTCTATAGGCTCATGCAACCATCCGGGATGCGCACATGAATCCTATTAACACAAAGGAATCACACAAGAGATAGCAACTCCCCGACCTGTCAAATCACCCTACTCAAAACGTCCGTCACAACATTGGCCTTACTTAGTGTCACCTAAGTCACAAGAGAGGCAATAGAAGATAACCTATTCACAACCTCCGATAATAGCCTGTTAAGACCAAGAAGCTCCTAAAAACCAAGGGAGTCAAGTTTTAGTCTAATAGATAATCATCTTAGTCTTACTAGGGTCCACTTTAATGCCATAAGCCGACATCGCACGACCTAGGAAGGCAACATCTTACAACCAAAATTCCCATTTTTCCTATCTAGCATTCAACCTTCATCCTTAAACTTTGTATACTACCCTCAGATGACTCACATGCACTACCTCATTAGGGAATGAACAACCATATCATTACCAAAATCACCATAAGCCTATTAGAGTAGGGACTAAAGATCTTGTTCATGAGACTCATAGGCATAACCGGTGTACTAGTCAACCCAAAAGACACTATCATAACTTCAAATATCAAAAAGAGACATTCAAGGCCTCATCTATCACCAATAACAGTTCTCACAAGATGATAAAATGCAATCCCTTAGAGACTAATTGTACCTTGAGACATGAAATGGACCTACCTCTCTTATTATCATTTAAGAACCTCCCACTCAAAGACGGGATCATTAGGGATTCAGGATCTAACTCTATGGGTCCCACCATCCACGAAGACATAACATGCAAGCAACCATTCCATCCCTTATGACATCAAAATCCACCAGGCCAACTCCAACAAGCCACAAAGCAAGACCTAATGCAATACCAACCCAGATCAACACCTATAAACCTTCTAACAATAGTATACTCAACAAAAAGATAGAAATCGAAGGTCCACACAATAACTTGGGCACACAAGAAGCCCCATTAGTAACCAAAAAGAATAAAGAAGAAATAGTGGTACACCGGGCCTAACAAACATGCACATCATGACAGAAAAAATCAAAAGAAACCTCAACATACCGGTAGTATCATCGGGCACCTCATCCCCTCCTTGAGTCTCTTGATCAACATCACCACCTTTACTCTTGTATCGACCATATGGGCAATCCAAAATTCTGAGGCCTATCTTACCACACCCAAAAGCATACACCCGTGTCCCTCCAACACGGGCCACCATGGTGTATCCTACACGTAGGGAACTTGGGATTAGCCATCCACCTATCACCTTGTTTGCTCTTATCACATTTATGAGGGCAATCCTTAACCTTATGACCATCTCCCCACAACCATAACAAACATTTGTACCTCTCAAGCATGGGCCATTATGGCCTCTACCATACTTTGGGCACCTAACATAAGGTACCACACCACCACCTCTATACTTGGGGCTTTGGAACTTACCCACATTACGCACCCTCTTGGCCTCACTACCTCTCACCACTAAAAGTCTCGGGAGCACCTACTTGTTGAATGAGTTAGGTTGCCAAGATTTTCATCGCTTTGGCCATTACCCATGGAGCATTACGGACCTTCGCATTCGACATATCGCCATCTTTGGTAACTTGAGACATATCCTGAAATGTAACGGTTAGGGGTTAGCAATAAACCCTAGGGAACCTAATTCTATCGTACGACATGGATCATGAAGAAGTGAAATATTTCCTAAAATGTCTCACAGCCTCCTCCTCATAGTTGTGGTGCACACCATAACCATGAATAAGACTCTAATCGACGTGGTATGTTGGAAACTAAGGATCTATCAACTAGTGCTTTGATACCAAGTTTTTCACGACCCAAAATAGGGCCTAGACATGACATGTTGAATAGGGAGCCCAAAGGGTGTCCAAACAAGCCTCTTAACTTATCATTACACATCATTGGTTGTGGAAGAATTTAAATGAAAAAAATAGTAGAAGTAAGGGCAATGAAACTAAGAGAAAAGCTTGCATAACATCATAACCAAGAGACAAAGAGTCAAGGCTTATATCATGGATACATAACATGTCCAACAACACCTCTACTAAAAATATAAGAGTGGGTGCCAAGACAAAGCAATTGGGCTCACCCTCATAGTAAACGTAGAAAATAAAGAAGAATGTCTTAATACATAATAAGAAGAATAAATACTAAGGTCCCCGAAGTGGAGGACTCACCAACTAGCTTGAGTTGTACCGAACTAGCCACGTGGAGGAGGAGAATGATCAACTTGGGCTTTGATTCCTATATGGTGATATCATGTAGGCAATAGTATGCGTTAGTATGTTTGAATTTACTAAGTATGTTAGGAAGCAATACAACAAGAGCAAGGCGTTATAATCAAAATGCATAGAAATAGACGATAGGCATAATGTAACAACATGGCATGTGTGATCAATACATAAGTAAAACATGCTTAAGTAGCTCATGCTCATATAGGATATCATATGTGTAGAAGGGACCAAGTTAGATTTCCAAAGTACAAATCCTTTGGTAGGTTAGTGATGATGCCGCCCCATCACTTAGGTGGTGAAGTACTATCCCTTCACTCGGTTGGTGATGATGCCGCCCCATCACCTGGGGGAGAAGTACAAACCCATAACTCAATTGATGAGTACAAACCCCTATCTTGGTTATTGATGATGCCGACCCATCACTAGGTGGAAGAGTACAAACCCTTCACTCGGTTGATGAGTACAAACCCCCATCTCGGTTATCCGGGTTCCTAGACCCCTCAGATTAGGCATCGTCTAATGCAACACTTTATATAGAGTATATCATATAAATAAGCTGATTTCATCATCATATTGTCAATTATATCATATCTCATTCTTTGGACCTTCAACTCCTCAAGAAACCACATCCGGACATTTTATCAAACACTTAGAGGGTGTGTAATGCTAGCATAAAACCATGAAATATA
>JAPFFP010075794.1:0-23310 GCA_026153255.1 Solanum medicagineum | reverse complement strand
CTCAACAAGGTGATTGAGACTTGGAACCCTCTCAACAAGGTGATTGAGACTTGGCACCCTCTCAACAAGGTGATTGAGACTTGGTACCCTCTCAACAAGGTGAATAAGGCTTAGCACCCCCTCAACAAGGTGATTGAGACCTGACACCCTCTCAACAAGGTGATTGAAACTTGACACCCTCTCAACAAGGTGATTGAGACTTGGTTCCTCTCAACAAGGTGATTGACTTGCAACATCATAGATACTTTTCATGAATTCAACACATACATAACATACATTCGTCATCATAAGGTCATCATATACCTACATTTCCTCTCATCATTATACATCATATGCGTACCATTATTTCATCATCATTCTATCATCATTTCATCATCATATAATCATCATACAACTATTCAACTGATAAGACATGCTTTGGAACTTCAGTTCCTAAAGAAATTCTCGCCGGACATTTTATCAAACACTTGGCAGGTGTGTAATGGGGGTAAAAGACTATGCAATTTAGAGATTATTTCATGCATGAAAATCTGTAGTAAAATCACCAATAAGTGCCTTGCAACACCCTCAATACATACACATCAAAACTCCTCATCAAATCCAACATTAGATCCAAGATTTAGAGCTCAAAACATGCTAAACAATCATACTTTCATGAACTAAAATCGCTGTGCAGTAAATTTCTCAATATACAAGACCCACATGTAAAATCAACTTTAAATCATGCAATATTAGTAAAAGGAGGATTTAGGAACCATAGTTGAAAGGACCCAATGGTTAAACACTACATACCTTAGCTTTAGAGAAGTTCTTGGTGAAGATTGAAAATGGAGGCTTGAAGCTTGAAGGAAATCCTTAGATCCGGAAGAGATTTGGACACTTGATTTTGGAGTGAAATATTAGTATAAGGGTTTGAGAGAGTATTTTATCAATACAATGAAGAACTTAAGGGTTTCGGGACCTTGAATGAGCATAAAAAGTCACTCTAGAGCTTAGAAAAGGTGGGAAAGGACCAAAATAACCCTTCCTAAAAAGCTATCTAACGGTTGTTATAGGCCCCGTTACGGCCCGTAGGTAGTACTACGACCGGTAAGACCCTTCACATTACCCCTAGGCTCAATTTTGAAGTCTCTGGAAATTTCTATGACCCTGACCTATGAGTCTTACCCTAACCTACAAGTCGTAACAGTGAGCTCGTAGTGCAACTCTTCACTGATAGGCTTCAGTAAAATGACCATAACTTTTGACTTCAAACTCTAAATGAGGTGAAAAAAGTGCATTGAAAAGCTAACTCAAAGGGATTTCATTTGCAATTTTGTGGACCACCTAGATCAAAGTGTGCTAAAAGTTATGCTTGTTTAAAGTTGACCCTTGCATGAAC
Organism: Solanum medicagineum; assembly: GCA_026153255.1. NCBI lineage: Eukaryota > Viridiplantae > Streptophyta > Magnoliopsida > Solanales > Solanaceae > Solanum > Solanum medicagineum. The sequence continues at coordinate 21,929 of JAPFFP010075794.1, read as the reverse complement.
CATCACCCCAACTCAACTCTTAGAGAAATCTTGAACTCATTTTTGTACTAGGAGTCTCCCGTGAACCTAATACAACCTTAACCTAACCAAATGAGGCTTTAAACATGGACGTAAGAGTATGGAGTTACGGAGTGTCACATTCAATATAAAAAAGAAATTGGTAATTCTCTTCCTGACTTTTTATCTAGGGAATATTTGACATCAGAAACGCTTACATAAACTATATAGATGATGAAACATTATATGCTATTCTGCAAATACTATCATTATGCAAAGAACTGAAAGAAGTGATACTTAATAAGATTGTCATGAAAATTATTGATGATCTTGTAGAATCTTATGTTTGTTTATTTGATTATGAAGAAATTATTGATCATGAAGCAGAAAGAGAGCACGTTCTTGATATGTATGTAGATATATATGCAGAATACCATTATTGGTCGGACTAATAAATATTATTATGAATGCAGTATGGATCCACCATGGGTCCAAGGAAGAGGCAAGGGAACAACTAAAGTGATGAGATCGTCCCAAAGAGGTAGATCATCATCCTACTCATGAAGATCTTTATATGGATCACCAAGCTCTCCAGTCATACAATTAGGAAGATGAAGTTTGATAAACTACAAAATAACAAAAGGTGAGTCATCATCTTCATCACCTTCTATTCATCTGGATGATATCCCAGAAGATAGCCCATTATATGGACATCTACAAGCATATTTGGCTTCTCCAAAGCAAAAAGATATTTGCTTTGCCAAAGAAGAGGATAATGATAATATCAAATCCTATGAAAAGCTACCAAAAAAAGAAAGAATATTTCTTGTTGAGAATGCTAAGATTCAGCAAGAAGAAGAGCCATAGAAGATATTCCAAAGGTATTTATTAAGGGACTATACTACCGAAGTGAGTCATACAAAATCCGATCGTATTATGAGAATATCCTCACCAATATAGGAAGTGCAGAATTTCAACACTTTCCTGGCTATGTTGCAACTGAGAATGTTTATAACTTCTCCAAAATGATTATTAAACGGATTATATTGGTTGAAGATTGGGGGATGTCCACAATGATTGAAAGACTGATAAAATGATTTCCATATGAATTTCACTTATTTGGATTATATTCAGGTCTTTTATAAGGTGCTCTACTACAATAATGATAAACATAAAAACATATGGTTTATGAAAATTCGTGTGAAGATATTCGCAGAACCTATTCCTAATTGGTTCTTGAAATAGTCATACCACAGTTCGAATGCAAAAATATTATCAGAGCCATTCTTTAAGTTATACAAAGAATGGGAAAAGGCGTCCCCTAATCTTAATAAATTATACCATGCAAATCATATCTACTATTTAGAAAACAATTGACCATTTATATTTTTTCATTAAATTCTCGATTCCTTGGATTCATAAACGGATCCCAAAATTAGGGAATATAGAGGAAAAATTTCCTATTTAAATAGGATATATTCAAATAATATTTGGGTTAAACTAATGAGAAAAGATTCCAAGACAAAAAAATTACATGGTCATGAACTCTTGGATTTAATTGAAGAAAAAAATTCAAGAATACATGGCTTCTCCCCAAAAGAGCCCAAGAATAGAAGAAAACACAATCAAGCATATTACTATGTGAATCTCCTTTCAAGAAGAAGATAAAGACTAGATGATAGCCCAATATTTGGACCAGGTAAAAGAAAATTTACTTCAAACTATCAGTCAATATGAAAAATCCGACACTTCTATGAGAATTAAAACAAGCGATGATGATATGATGGAAGAAACTTAGCCAGTACCATGTGATAAGATGTTGTTAGTTAGAGAGATAGAAAATGTGGAAAATTTTGTCCAACAAATGATAAGAGCAAATAAGACATAATGGGCCAAATTGACCCTCAAAATAGTAGATATACAGTAGAATTACTGTACCTAAATAGTAGATATACTGTAGAATTATTGTACCTAGGAGCCAGATTAGGGGCCTATCTACTATACAAAGATTCTTTTTCTTTTCTATAAATAGGCTTTCATTTTGTAAAGAAGGTAGAGTTTTTAGAGTGTAATTTTCTTTGTAAAGTTCTCTATCTTTGTAAGTTCTAACTTTGTGAATAAAAGTCCTTTGGTTGTGCATTATTCCCATCAGGAATACCCTTGCCTGAAGGTACTATTCTACTTTATTTTATTTTGAAGTTTAATATTATTATCCCTTCCTTGCCGTGACTATGTCCGGCTAAAGTAAGTTTACATCTATGTTGAATATCTAATTTTTTGCTTATAATTATTACAAAAGATCTAGACTCAATTTTAATATAAAAGAATTTCTTATGGCCGTTTAACTTTGTTCCGAGATGGTGATACAGTCGAAATTGGCACTACTATATTGGCTTTGTCTTACTGACTACATCTAGCAAGCTATGACTTTTAGGTCCTTAATTGAGATGTTGTTAAAAATGGAGCGTCCCTTTCATATTTAGAACAGCTTGACACAAGGGCTCAACATGAGTAGTATCAAGTTCTGACAGGTCCCTTGCTAGGGTAAAAGATGAATTCTTCCATACAGTCATCAAGCTATAAAAAATTCTAATATATTAAAAGTTTTACTCTAACTTGGCTATGCGGACTACTGCATGTCTTTTAAGTTTAAGGGTAAACTCTATGACTTAGAGTTTGGATGGCTGAGCAGACTACTGCCTGCCCTTGGATCCTGGTCTAAAATTCAAAGCGAGCATTTTTTAAACCAAAGGGCATAATATTTAATTCGTATTGTCGAAATGGAACATTAAAAGAGGTTCTATAAGTATGCTCTTTAAAAATTTGAATCTGCCAATATCCAAATATTAAATCAAATTTTGAAAATATATTGGCATCATAAAGTAGAGATATCTAATCCTTTTTGTTTGGAATAGGATATCTAATCCATTTTAAATGCTTATTAGTTAAAGGTTTTTAATTTACTACCAACCTAGGAACTCCTTGTTCCTTTCAGCTGCATTATTAAGATAAAATTGGTGTAAGACCAAGGAGATTTAGAAGACTTATTAACCATTTTCATCCAACTAGGTAAATGGATAAATAGCAGAAGTAAAAGGAGTTCCAAGTATAATTAGATGATTTAACTGATTTTTAACCAAAAAGAAAAAGTGAGGAATACACATTTTATTTTGGCAGATATGAACATTAGAAAATTTATACTCCATATAAAAGTGTCACCAAAGGCGGATCTGACAACATGAGTAGTTCTCTGAAAATACTTTGAAGGAATTAATCCTTTCTGAATGCAACTAATATCTGCACCACTATCAATCATAGTTGCATTAGTTATAGAAAACTAATTATCAATCAAGATTGTACATTTAATGTACCATTTTTGAGCAGTAATAACTTGCAGCATACTAAGAAATGAATCATTTTTGAATCAACAGTGCTTTGGAAATCAACTTTTTCAAAAGCAACATTTTTACCATGAGTATTCCGGGGAGTAGAATTATTTTTCTCTAACTAAGAAATTTGATGTTCACAAATCATTTGATATTATTTAAGAGATTTAATCTCTTTTTTCACGTTTTTAATCTTAACTTTTAAATCATCAAAAGTAGTTTCCTTTGTTACTTCAGAGTTACATCGCTTCGCCAATTGGCGATATACTTCTGTCATGATATAGGGAGGATCGTAATCAAACTTATCTTTATGATCGTGAACATTATCATTTTCTGAAGTAGAAAAATTTGAACCAGAAATTTGTAGCCAAATTTAAAAATTTATCACAAAGTTTTTCATCTGTAACTTATTTTTAAAGTTTTATTACATTATCTGACGTAATAGTTTTTATATTTAAATCTTCAAACTGCGATTGCAGTTTATAAAATGCATCATTATAATTACAGGTTTCACTTTGACATTCCGTACAAGAAATATCATTATTATCATTATCAGAACATTCAAGCAAACCAAATTCATTTTTAGACTCAGTTTTAGAAATATAATCTGACTCAGAACCAGAAGTGTATAACGAACCAGAAGTGTATAAGAAATCATAAATCTTATCGTGAATATTCTCATCAAGATTGAGGGATTTAAGCTTTTCAAGCTTACGATTGGGAGCAATATGACAAATCTTACCACATCTATCACTTAATTTTGGCCAGATCTCTCTTAGATCTATTTTTTTGTAAATCGAGTTGACTGACAATAAGCCTTTGTAGCCCCTCTTTCTTTCTTAAATTTGTATCTAGATCATTTCTTCCAATAAGAACTGCCTGATTCGGATTCCTATGATATCTAGGTTTCACATTGAGTACAAAAATCACCTAATTGATTTCTTGCTCGTAATCTTTCCATCTTTAGTTGTCGGGACAACTTAAGGTCATTACAGAGGTTTAACCCTTCTTGAGTGCAAGCTCCTATAAGCTTACCATAAGTATAAGTTTCCCAGTTGATTTCACCATGGGGACCTCTTAAGGCTTTTCTAACCCTTTCAGCAAATAGAGAAGGAAGTCTATCTTTAAACTTTTGCTTCAAACGACTAAGTCTAGTCTTTGATACTCTATAAGCCTACATAGAAAGGTGTCTTTGTACCACCTAAATTCACCTAAATGGCAACATCTTCAACCATTAAGGAGGTATGAATATTTTCATAGTTATTAGTATATCTACAACTTAAATGTTTTAGAATGCAAGTTACTAAGGTATAGACTGCATTCTGCGTATGTGGTCCTAGAGCAAAGCCTAGATTATCAATAGCAAGATCAGGTACTGTCGCATTAATAATTGCGGCTATCTATTCTAAAGCGAGAAATTATCCTACCATCCTCGCAGCTGGCTTGTAAGACCTGCAGCAATCATTCTAGCGATAATTCTATCATCATTATTACTATTAGTACTTTTTCCAATAGTATTATACATCATCATCCGATGCATAAGAATAGTTAATTGATGATTAGTCAAACCATCAAGAATTTATTCATAAATTTCATATGCACTATAAGAGGTATTAGTCTGATTCCAATCGCTTTCTTCAACCAAAACATTTTAAGGAGTAGGACGTGAATAATAATAAGTTTCCATATGTGGCAATTGAGCATATTTATTACCCTTTTTCCTTTTAATAAAACCATTAAGCATATTTAGCTTAGAATAAGAGTGAGATTTAACATTCTGAGAATTAGGGGTTTGCTTGATTTGAAAAGCAAAATCATTTGACAAATTAATAGGTTTTGCATTAAAACCAGACAAGTTTTCAAAAACGTTTTCCAAATCTTTTATATTGAAATTCGAAATTGTTTGAATTTTGAATACAGGAATTTCTGGAGGGGTTGAATATTAGCATTGATTATTTTCACTTCTAACTTGCTTCCTGGAGTGTCGGCCTTGTTAGAAGTCTTAGTCTTGCCAGTACTCATTTCTTTTATCAAAAGATGCAACTCATCAAGATTTTCATGCAAAGAAATGAGTTGTTCTCCTAAAACCTTTACATAAAGATTTTGACAACTATTTTGAGAAATCAATTTATTAATTTCTTCAATAGTAACTTGAGCAACTTCTTTATCAATAAAATCTTGAAAAACGACAAATAAAATAGTCGTATTATTAGGTAAAGCAAAAGGTGATTGAGGTGGGTAAATTTGTTTAACAATTTCACCCTTACCTTTTTGATAAGATCTTTCTAAAACACTGACATATAATGACAAAGAAGTGGTTATAAAACATGGAACAAAACATATAATCTGCATATGCAAAGTACATATTTCATAAAATTCTTGAGAAATATTGTGTAATTCGTCTGGACTATAAGTCTCAAAAAATAAAAATCTGAATTGGTTCTATTTGTCACCGAAAAATTCCTTTTGAATCTGTTTTCTTGCCAGGGATCCTAGACAAAAATCGATTTGAAAAGGGATCATTTACATATTATCTTGGTTGAACTCTATTTCAGAAGCAGTTGGGTATCCTTATCAGAAACATTGTCAGCTTCTTGATGTCACACCCTGAGCGGATACCCTAGACGTAACTACCACTCTTAGACTATTTCTAATTCTCAAGCGGACCACCTAGTATTATCAACATTCATTCAATAAACTCATATACGAAAGACATAAAGGAAATATTAGTCTATCAGTGCACTGTCACAATCACTATCATTTAAAGAACGAAAGAAGTATCTCAATAGAAAAGAAATGGGAATAAACAACCCCGACATCAACAATCAACTATCTATGTCTATGAAGCCTCTATGACTAACAGCTAGGAAGGTACCATGATAGGCGATGGCTACCACATTCAAGTAAAATAAACTAACATAAATGAAAGATAACCATGTCCTTTGAAAGCAAGGGAGGACTCACCAAATCTCTGTCGGGGAACTGTGAACCTCAACGATTGGGCTACTGAAGTCCTCTGTCTATAAAATCTGCATCTCATGAAACGATACAGAAAGGGGCGTTAGTACGTGGAATGTACCATATGTAGTACAGGCAAAAGTAAACAGTATATAAATAACATCTCATCTATCACTCATCCTTAACTCAAAGTAAAGGACAGGACTCTATCATCTTACTATCCATCAAGACATCTCACAATCACGTCAACCTCATAGTACTATCAACAAGGAACATATCTAGGAGTTTCTACAACCGACAACCACCACCTATGAGCCCGGTGATGATACAATGAAGAGATGTCGCTTCCACATCCGCCCGGTACCTTACCGGGGTACAAGATGAGTCTATCGGGGATCCCAAAAAAAGTCTATCAAGCCCTCTACGGGGCAAAGAAAAGATCCGCTTTCACGGTCCAATCCTCTCTTACATTGGCCACGTTGTAAATTAGTACGAGTGAGACTCACTCTTATCTACTTCATTGCTAATACGCCTCCCAGGACTCAATATGCTCATAAGTCTATCAATTTTATACTGGTTATATAACCATACCCCCTTTCAAGCAGGGACCGCATCTCATCTATCATTCTATGAACTCAAGAAGTAAATTCTTCTTTTCAAACACTATCTCAATCTCACTCAAATCTCAAGGATGTTAACTTCATCTATTTCAGCCATCACAATACTCAGCTCAAGACATAGACTCCATCAATCATCACATTTAGACAATCAAGGTTCTAGACATTACTCCTAGGTTCGTTCTTGAAGTATTTAACAAAGAATCATATAGTGTTATTGCATAATCACATATTAATACATGTAAACGTTTCAATATAACATGATGATCATCAACTTAACATAAAATATAAGATTTGAAATTAAATTTCAAGAAACTATTCAAGAACTTTAACTCAAGACTTATCAATTAGTACTTCACAATTTAGTCTATACATTGGGGAACATGGAAGAATAATTCCATGTTTTGTGTAACATTTAAATACCTGGGATGACGAATTTCTAACTTTCATTCAAGAATTTGCACTGGAATGATGAAACCCTGTACATTTTCGCCTTTTTTGGAAAGTTCAATTGCCATCAAAATTTTAAAAAAAGAAAGTGCAGCTTAGCGTTCTGTCCACGAGCGCCGAGGACGTGGACATACATTATTTTTCATTTAATTAGATAAAATTTATTTTCGCTCTGGTAGCTCTTAAATCGGGTGCAGACCATTTTCTAACTTGATTTTCCCCACTGATTGCAAATGCAATCTCGGATTTTCTATCGAAGCTTTGGAAGACATGTTGTGCACACGATTATGTTTTAGGGGCGTTTCAATAATTTCACGGGGTGTTACATTATCTCCCCCTTGGGATCATTCGTCCTCGAATGATGAGTAAGGATAGAATAAAACAAAAGTAACCCCAAAACTCACCTAATTCCTCACTCGGAAACTCTCAAACTCTCCCTATCTATCACCTATCTATCTCAGTGTTAGGCTCGGGAATTAAATTAAATCAATGCATCAACTCAATGAAGAGAGACATTCAATAATATTAAGGATAAGGTCATTTACCTTCAACATTGTCATTATTAGGCATGAATAGGTGCAGGTATTTGAGTTTCATCGCTTCCTCAGCTTCCCACGTAGCTTCCACATCAAATTAATTCCTCCATAGGACCTTAATGGAGGCTATCTCTTCATTCCTCAGCCTAAGAACTTGTCAATCAAGGATCTAGACTAGGATTTCTTTGTAATATAGACTATCCTTTACTCCCATACTCTCTATAGGAATTGCTAAGGTAGGATTCCCAAACACTTCTTCAACATTGAAACATGTAACACCGAGTGAATTTTATCTAACTCAGAAGGTAAGTCTAGCTCATAAGCAACCTTCCTAATCCTTCTTATGATTTTGTATGGTCCGATATAATGTGGACTCAACTTCCCCTTCTTACCAAATCTCATGACACCCTTTATGGGCGACACCTTCAAGTACACCCAATCGTCTACTTCAAACTCCAAGTCCTTTCTCCTCACACCTGTATATGACTTCTGATGGCTATGGGTTATCTTTAACTTTCTCTGACGACTTTCACCTTCTCCATGGAGTGGTGTACGAGATCAGGTCCAATCAACTTGTTTTTACCAACCTCGAACCATCCAATCGATGATCTACATTGCCACCCATATAATGTCTCATAAGGGGCCATATGAATTTTGGCATGGTAGCTATTATTGTATGCAAACTCAATCAATGGTAGATGATCATCCCAATTTCCTTTGGAGTCGATCACACACGCTATCAATATATCCTCTAAAGTTTGAATGGTGCACTTTGCCTGTCAATCTATCTCAGGGTGAAAAGCTATGCTCAGGTGTACTTCCGTGCCCAATCCTTTCTGAAAGGATATCCAGAATTGAGAGGTGAATTGAACTCCTCTGTTCAAGATGATGGAAATGGGAACCCCATGTAACCTTACAATCTCATGAATATATACAGTTGGGCATACTCTTTAGCCGTATTAGTTATCTCGACTGCTAAGAAGTGGGATAATTTCATCATCATGTCAACAATCACCTATTTCGAATCATGCTGCTTTCGGGATCTAAGTAAGCCACTAACGAAATCCACATTGATCGTCTCCCACTTCCACTTAGGAATTTCAATGTTCTCAGCTAACTCACACTGTTTCTGATGTTCAACCTTAACCGATTGACAATTGGGGCACTTAGAGATGAATTTAGCAATGTCTTTCCTTATCCCGTTCCACTAATAGACTTGTCTCAAGTCATGATACATCTTAGTGGAACCGGGGTTATGGAATATCTGGAGTTATGAGCTTCGGCCATGATCCTATCTCGAACACCATCAACATTTGGTACGCACAATCTTCCTTGATACCTCAATACCCCATCTCCCCCTTTGGAGAAAGCCATCACCTTCTGCTTGTGAACCACTTCTTTGAAGTGGAATAAGACAGGGTCTTGGTCTTGCTTCTCCTTCACTTCTAACACTAGGGATGAAGCATAACCACTCTGAACATTAAACTCAACTTTGTTATTCTCCTCAAGTTGCACTTCTAGTCGAGCCAATCTATGCACTTCCTTCACTTGTTCTCTCTTTCCTTTCTCCACATTAGCAGTGCTACCCATAGACATCCTGCAAAGAGCATCCATAACAATGTTAGCCTTAACGAGATGGTAGGGAATGCTTATATCAAAATCCTTGAGCAACTCCAGTCACCTCTTCTATCGCAGGTTGAACTCTTTCTGGTTGAACACGTATTGCAAGCTTTTGTGGTCGGTGAACGCGTGCAAATGCACCCCATACAAGTAGTGACGCCAAATTTTAAGTGCAAACACCACTGTTGCCATCTCAAGATTATGAGTTGGATAATTCTTCTCATGAATCTTAATTTGTCTGGAAGCATAAGCTATCACTTTCCCTCTCTACATAAATACACAACCTAATCTGACTTGGGATGCATTATAATGTATCACGAAGTCTCCCATCCCATCTGGTAAGGTCAACACCGGTGTTATAGTCAATCTATTCTTGAACTCGTGAAAACTCTTTTCACATGCCTCATACCACTGAAATTCAGCCTTCTTTTGAGTTAGCTTAGTCAGTGCGGCTGATAGAGAAGAGAAGCCTTCAACAAATCTTGATAGTAGCCTGTGAAACCAAAGAAGCTTCTTATTTCTGTTTGAGAAGTTGGTCTAGGGCAGAACCGCCTCAATCTTCTGAGTATCCACCCGAATAACCTTTACTGAAACCACATGACCCAAGAAAGCCATGGACTTGAGCCAAAACTCACAATTTGAGAATTTCGCATACAACTCATGATTTTTTAGTGTTTGCAAAACCACTCTAAGGTGGTTAGCATGCTCCTCTTCATCCTTAGAATATACCAGAATATCATCGATAAACATGATCATGAACATATCAAGATGTGGTTTGAATACTCTGTTCATCAAGTTCATGAAGGTTGCAGGTGCATTTGTCAACCTGAAGGACATGACCAAAAACTAAAAGTTGCCATACCGTGTCCTAAAAGCTGTCTTTGGAATATCACTTTCCCTCACCTTCAACTGATGATAAACCGATCTAAGGTCTATCTTGAAGAAACAAGTAGCACCTTAAAGTTGGTCAAATAGATCATCTATCTTGGAAAGAGGATATTTGTTCTTTATAGTGACCTTGTTCAGTTGTTGGTAGTCTATACACATTATGAGAAACCCATCTTTCTTACACTCAAATAGGATAGGAGCATCCCAAGGTGACACACTAGGCCTTATGAAACCTTTCTCTAACAAGTCCTTCAACTATTCTTTCAATTCTTTCAACTCTACGGGGGCCATTATACCAAATCATGTCTTTAGGCTATCCACTATTTTATTTCACATAAAAATAATGTTTTTAGGCTTGTCACTGTTTTATTTTACATAGAAATTATGCTTTTAGACTATTCACTATTTTATATCACATAAAAAGACCCTTTTTTAGGGTATTCACTATTATCTCATGCTAGAAATTCTACCTCTAGAATATCTAATACTTTCATATATTTTAGAAATCATGTCTTTAGAATTTATTATTTTACATGTTTGAAAGTATGTCTTTTAGGAATTTGCACTAGAATAATGAAACCCTCAACCCTCTGTTCTTCTGCTCTCCCAAAACTCCTGTTGAAAGATTAGAAAAATAATTAGTTTTGAACCCTTTTTCGCTAAAAATAACCTTTAAAACACGTTTTAAGTTTTAAAAATGGATTGAAAATACCCATAATACCCCTTCCCATAATTAAAAGAAAAACATCAAATACTGGTACACTGGAGGGGCGCGAACTAGTACATTTTTCCCTTTTTTTTGGAAAGTTCAATTCCTGTCTAATTTTAAAAAAAGACAAGTGCAACTCCCCATTCTGTCCGTGTTGCACCAAGCACATGGACAGACATTGTTTTCATTTAATTTGTGAAAATTTATTTTCACTCTGGTTGCTCTTAAATCGGCCGAGACCATTTTCTGACTCAATTTTCCCTGCTAATCACAAATCTGATCTCGGATTTCCTATCAGAGCTTTCGAAGACGCGTTGTGTGCACAATTATGTTCAAGTGGTGTTTTGGTAATTTCACGGGGTGTTACATCATCTCCCCCTTGGGATCATTTGTCCTCGAATGGTGAGTAAGGATAGAATAAAACATGAGAAACCCTAAAACTCACCACATTCCTCACTCGAAAACTCTCGAACTCTCTCTATCCATCACCTATCTACCTCAGTCTTAGGCTTGGGAATAAAATTAAATCAACACATCAACTCAATGAAAAGATACATTCAATAACGTTAAGGATAAGGACGTTTACCTTTAATTTCATCATTATTAGGCACAAATAGGTGTGAGTATTTGAGTTTCATTGCTTCCTCAACTTCCCACGTAGCTTCCTCAACAAATTGATTCCTCCAAAGGACCTTAATGGAGGCTATCTCTTTGTTCCTCAGCCTATGAACCTATTGTTCATGGATCATGACTGGATTTCTTCATAAGATAGACTATTCTTCACACCCGTACTCTCCACAGGAACTGCTAAGGCAGGATCTCCCAAACACTTCATCAACATTGACATATGCAACACCGAGTGAACTCCATCTAGCTCGGAAGGTAAGTCTAGCTCATGAACAAACCTCCTAATTCTTCTTACAATTTGGTATGGTCTAATAAAACATTGACGCAACTTGCCTTTCTTACCAAATCTGACACCCTTCTTGGGCGACACCTTCAAGTACACCCAATCATCTATCTCAAACTCCAAGTCCCTTCTACTCACATCTGCATATGACTTTTGATGACTCTGGGCTATCTTAACCTTTCATTGATAACTTTCACCTTCTCTCTAGACTGGTGTACGAGATCATGTCCAATCAACTCGACTTTACAAACCTTGAACTAGCCAATTGGTGATCTACATCGCCTCTTGTTTAATGCCTCAAAGGGGTCATCTGAATGTTGGCATGGTAGCTATTATTGTATGCAAACTCAATCAAAGGTAGATGATCATCCCAATTTCCTCTGAAGTCAATGACACACACTCTAAACATATCCTCCAAAGTCTGAATGGTGTGCTCTGCCTGTCCATCTGTCTGAGGGTGAAATGTTGTGCTTAAGTGTACTTTCCTGTCCAATCCTTTCTAAAGAGGATCTCCAGAATTGAGTGGTGAATTAAGCTCCTCTCTACGAGATAATGGACAAGGGAACCCTATGCAACCTTACAATCTCACGAATATATAGTAAAGCATACTCTCTAGCTGTATATGTTGTCTCCACTACCAAGAAGTGGGCTAATTTCATCATCTTGTCAACAATGACCCATATTGAATCATGCTACTTTCAGGATATGGGTAAGCAAGTGAGGAAATCTGTGTTGATTGTCCCCTATTTCCACTCAAGAATTTCAAAGCTCTTAGCTAACCCACATAGTTTTTGAGGTTCAACCTTAACTACTTGACAATTGGAGTACTTAGAGACGAATTCAGCAATGTCTTTCTTCATCCTGTTCCACCAATAGACCTCCCTCACGTCGTGATATATCTTAGTAGAACTAGGGAATATCTGGACCTATGAGCTTCAGCCATGATCCTATCTCGAACACCATTAATATCGGGCATGCATAATCTTCCTTGATACCTCAATTACCTATCTCCCCCTTTGAAAAAAATCATCACGTTCTTCTTGTGAACCGCTTCTTTCTATTAGAATAAGACAAGGTCTTGATCTTGCTTCTCCTTCACTTTTGACACTAGGGATGAAGCAAAACCGTTTTGAACATTTACCCCTACTTCATTATTCTCCTCAAGTTTCACTTCCAGTCGAGCCAATTTATGCACTTTCTTCCCTAGTTCGCTCTTTCCTTCCTCCAAATGGGCAATGCTACCCATAGACATCCTACTAAGAGCATCCACAACAATGTTAGCCTTACCGGGGTAGTAGAGAATGCTCATATCATAATCCTGAGCAACTCCAGCCACCTCCTCTGTTGCAGGTTGAGCTCCTTCTTGCTGAACATGTACCGCAAGCTTTTTTTGTTGGTGAACATGTCCACAAGCACCCCATACAAGTAGTGATCCAAAATTTTAAGTGTGAACCTCACTACTGCCAACTCAAAATCATGAGTGTGATAATTCTTCTCATGAATTTTAAGTTATCTGGAAGCATAAGCTATCACTTTCCCTCTCTATATAAGTACACAACCCAATCTGACTCGGGATGCATCACAATATATTAAGAAGTCTCCCGCCCCAACTGGTAAGGTCAACACTGGTGTTGTAGTCAATCTAGTCTTCAACTCCTGAAAACTCTTTTTACATGCCTCAGACCATTCAAATTTGTCTTTCTTCTGAGTTAGCATAGTCAATGGGCCTAATAGAGAAGAAAAGCCTTTAACAGATCTGCGGTAGTAGCCAGCCAAACGCAAAAAGCTTCTTATTTCTGTCGGAGAAGTTCATCTAGGCTAGTTCTTCACTGCCTTAATCTTCTGAGTATCCACCCAAATACCCTCTCCCAAAACCACATGACCCAACAAAGCCACGGACTTGAGCCAAACTCACACTTTGAAAATTCGCATACAACTCATGATCTTTGATGTTTGCAGAACCACTCTAAGGTGAAGAGCATGCTCTTCTTCATCTTTAGAATATACCAGAATATGACCGATATAAACACGATAATGAACATATCAAAATAGGGTTTGAATACTCTATTCATCAAGTCCATGAAGGTTGCGGGTGCATTTGTCAACCCGAAGGACATGACCAAAAACTCAAAGTGGCCATACCATGTCCTAAAGGCTGTCTTAGGAATATCACTTTCCCTCACCTTCAACTGATGATAACCCGATCTAAGGTCTATCTTGGAGAAACAAGTAGCACCCTAAAGTTGGTCAAATAGATCATCTATCCTGGAAAGAGGATATTTGTTCATTATAGTGACCTTTTTCAGTTGTCGGTAGTCTATACACATTCTCAGAAACCCATCTTTCTTACACACGAATAGTATAGGAGCATCCCAAGGTGACATACTAGGCCTTATGAAACCTTTCTCTGACAAGTTTTCAACTGTTCTTTCAATTCTTTCAACTCTGCGGGGGCCATTATATCAAATCATGTCTTTAGGCTATCCACTATTTTATTTCACATAAAAAATATGTTTTTAGACATGTCACTGTTTTATTTTACATAGAAATTATGCTTTTAGACTATTCACTATTTTATATCACATAAAAAACCTTTTTTTGGGTATTCACTATTATCTCATGCTAGAAATACTAACTCTAGAATATCTAATACTTTCGTATATTTTAGAAATCCTGCCTTTAGATTTTATTATTTTACATGTTTGAAAGTATGTATTTTAGGATTTTCACGATAGAAATCATGTTTTTAGGATATTTAATATTTCTTCGCATGTGAGAAATCATGTCTATAAGATTTTCTTAATTTTTTAATATGGAATATAATTCAAACATGTTAGCAATGTTTAGAATATTTTGTTTTCAATCTCAATTTTTTAACATGGTAAAATTTTTAAGAAAATCAAAAATTCTTTTCTCAAGTTAAAAATATGTTTGAATATTATGCGCACACACTATTTAGATTTTTGCACTTTTGTTTTGTGTTTTCAAGCATGTTCTTTGTTTGAAAGGCATACTTGAAATTTTACTTGCTAAATATTTGTCTTGTTTGTTCTGTTTGATGTGAGTTAGTAGGAGCCCTATATTTTTTTTTAGCCTAGAACTTACAAAAATAGAAGTCCAATGCCTCTTGAACATTAGGAAGGACGTTAGGCACTATAGGAAAATTTTTCATTTTTTTTAGTGTGCCTTTAGGTTAATAATAAAACCAACCTAGGAAGGATAGGGGTATATAGGACCCTCCGAAAGGATGATCTAAACTCGAGCATCAATAGCAGAAAACCTTGATTTTTGTCCTTCGGCTTTAACAAGTCATGTGATCTATAAATGACAAACTCAGATTTAAATCGTTTAGCTTAATATTTTTCAAAAATAAAGAGCTTTGTACTGATCTGAGTGGTATAAATCGTTTAGCTTAATATTTTTCTTTTTTTATTTCTTTAAATGTTGGGGGGAGATAGTTGTTTAATTGTTTTAAATTATTTGTTTAATTTCTATCTTATTTTGTAAAACCCCAGTTTTGTAGCTAATATTGAGCCATGCTTCATATGACATAGGATATTAATTGATAATTTTTAACTGAGCATAGATGTTAAAGTCAATTTCTAAGTGTGGGAATAGAATTGGAGATATACAAGGTCATAGTACTAATGTAAGATTTTATAAAAGTTAGGTGAACCAATGACTTATATGTTTTATATGCAGGTGTGATTTAGAGTCATAAGGGATCTTTTACATCGAGTTAAGTCCAAAGAATTTCTATCGACTAAGTTTTCATATGAGTTGATAGAAGGGTCAACTTCAAATGACAATATCTCCTAGGGTATAATGAGTAAGTTGACCCATAATACATCAAAAAAAGATATTTAAATTCTCTTTCCAACGCATCTAATTTCTCCTTAATCAGAGTTTGAAGTAGAAAGTTATGACTATTTTAGTGAAGGAGTGCAAAGCTGTCTGAAGGTCCATGCCCGGAGCGCATCGCGGACCAAATGCGGACACTTACTGGATAAGCTATGACACTTTTTTCTTTTATTTTGAAGGTAAATTGTATCCTAAAACCTTTAGGGGTCTATTTATGGTCCAAAACGTATAAAACGTCAGTTTTTATAATCAAAACCCTCTCCCTTCACTCCTAAGTATGAACGCTCAAGAATTATCAAGACTGTCATGAAGTTAGGATTATCTTTCAAGATTCATCCTCAAGGTAAGTTGTCTTCATAAATTTCAATCTACCCAACTCAGATTTCCTCGTCTATTCATGAATATACCCAACTTGGGTTTCTTTGGAATTCCCCATTCGTCATGTCACGTCTAGGCCCTAGGCTTGGGTAGTAACAAACTTGGTATCAGAGCACTAGGTTAATAGATCCTCAGAGTCCAACACACCGCGTCGAATAGAGTCCTATTCATGGTTGTGAAGCAAGCAATGACTATGAATAGGAGGCTGTGAGATATTTTATGAAATGTTTCCTTTCTCCATGTCCTAAGTCGTGCTATAAAGTGGTGATAAATATTCCCCCCTAACGATTATTCCTTGCTATGGTTTATCATGCTAAATACTAAAGGAAGACGGACCCAAACTCCCGAGGAGCAACCTACCAGTGGTGAGCTTCGGGATGCCCTTACCATGCTTGCCCAAGTGGTGGCCGATCAAGTCCAACAAGGGGCCCAAGCCCCTCATGCTACTACCCCGAGAGATAGAGTAAGGGACTGCATGAGGATGAATCCTCCCATTTTCCATGGGTTGAAGGTGGATGAAGATCCACAAGAGTTTATTGATGAAGTTTACAAAATCTTGTCCATCATGGGTGTGGGAACAAATGAGAAGGCAGAGTTGGCGGCATACCAACTCAAGGGGATGGCCCAAATTTGGTTTTGATCAATGAAAATGTGAGAAGTGTAATGGCTATGTGGTGCTTTGGGAGGAATTCAAATTGGCCGTCCTTAATGGGTTCTTCCCCCTTGAGCTTATGGAAGCCAAGTTGGTTTAGTTCATGAACTTGAAGCAAGGTGGTATGAGTGTGAGGGAGTATTCACTCAAATTTAATCAAGTCTCAAAGTATGCTCCTCACTTGGTGGCCGATTCTAGGTCAAGGATGAATAAGTTTGTTTTGGGGGTCTCCGATTTGGTAAGTGAATAGTGCCATTCCACCTTGCTTATTAGTGATATCGACTTGTCTCGTTTGATGATATATGCTGAGCAAATAGAGGAAGAAAAGTTGAGAATGACAAGGGACAAGAGGCCAAGAGAGCTCATTTTGAGGGTGGGTTTCAAAAGGGTGTTACATATCAACAAGGCCAAAGGCCCCCTCATGCTACTAATAGGTGGTTTGCCAATGATCTCCCTAGGCCTCAAGGCCCCGCTAAGTAAGATTGGAGCCAATACAAAGATAACAAGCTTTCTTAAATGGGAACCCTAATCCAGATACAGTAGGATCAATTGAGTTAGCAAATGTAATGTGTGTACAACTCCCAATGATGTGTGCCCTAAATGTGTAAAGTATCATAGAGGCACATGTTTAAAGGGTTCCAATGCATGCTTCAAATGCGGGGAGCTTGGTCACAAGAGGATAGATTGTCCGAAAGACCATGGTAAAGTTTGGGGTGTAAATGCGGTCCTGTTGGGTAGAGGTGGTTCTCAAGGTGGTGCCCCAAGGCACAATCGATTCTATGCTCTTCATGGGAGGCAAGGGGTTGATGAAGTCCCTGATGTTGTTAGCGGTATGTTGAAAATCTCAGATCTTGATGTATATGCTTTGATTGATCTGGGTGCCACCCTTTTCTTTGTTACCCCCTTTGTTGCTAAAAAGTTCCATGTTGAGTCGGAGTTTTTACATGAGTCATATGAGGTGTCTAATTCTTTTGGTACATCTATTGTTGCTAGGAGGGTCTATAGAAATTTTTCGATTTGCATATTGCATAAGATCCTACCTTGTGATCTTGTAAAATTAGATACGGTTGATTTTGATGTTATTCTTGTGGTGGATTGGTTGCATGCATACTATGCTTTGATTGATTGTAGAACCCATAGGGTCAAGTTTTAATTTCCAAATGAACAAAACCTTGAGTGGAAAAGTTATGATGTTGTAGTGAGGGGTAGGTTCATCTCATGCATTAAAGCCCATAGGTGGATTTCCAAGAGGTGTTTGTATCATCTTGTGAGAGTCAAAGATCTGGAGTCCAAAGTCCCTTCCATTGAGTCGGTTCCGGTTGTGAATGAGTTTCTTGATGTCTTCCTAAATTACCTTCCCTGTGTCCCTCCCGAAAGGGAGATAGATTTTGGCATAGATCTCCTTCCTGACCCAACCTATCTATATTCCCCCATACTGTATGGCCCCGGTGGAGTTGGAGTTAAAAGAGCAATTGAAAGATTTGTTGGAGAAGGGGTTTATTAGGTCTATCCAATCCCCTTGGGGTGCACCAGTATTGTTTGTAAAGAAGAAAGATGGGTCAGTGAGGATGTGCATTGACTACCGACAACTCAATAGGGTCACTATAAAGAATAGATATCCTCTTCCAAGGATTGATGACTTGTTTGACCAATTGCAAGGGGCTAGCTTTTTCTCTAAGATTGATCTTCGATCTGGGTACCATCAAGTGAGGGTGAGGGGGTGTAATATTCTCAGATGGACTTCCACACTAGACATGTGCACTATGAATTTGTGGTGATGTCCTTTTGGTTAACTAATGCACCGTCCATCTTCATGGACCTAATGAATAGATTCTTCAACCACTACCTTGATTCTTTTGTTGTGGTCTTCATTGATGATATTTTGATCTATTCCCATAGTACGGAAGAACATATGGATCATTTGAGGCTTGTGTTGCAAAGATTGAGGGAGGAGAGATTGTATGCTAAATATGACAAGTGAAATTTTGGTTGAAGGAGGTTGCATTCTTGGGTCATGTATTGTTAGGGGATGGTATAAAGGTGGATCCTAAGAAAAGCAATGTGATTAAGAAATGGCCTAGACTATTGACCATGTTGGATATTAGGAGTTTCTTGGGCCTTGCGGGTTACTATAGAAGGTTTATGAATGGGTTCTCCTCCATTGCTTCTCCTATGAAAAAATTGACTCAAAAGAAGCTTAACTTTGTATGGATCGAGGAAATGTGCGAAAAGCTTCCAAACATTGAAGGATAGACTTGTGTCCACTCGTATAATGTCACTACCGGATGGGCTTGAGGGTTTTGTGGTGTCTTGTGATGCATCTCGAGATGGTTTGGGTCGTGTGCTGATGCAAAATGGTATGATAATAGCCTATGCTTCTGGGAACTCAAAATGCCTAAAAGAAACTACCGTACCCATGATCTTAAATTAGCCGCCGTGGTGTTTGCATTAAAGATTTGGCATATCATAAGAGCCTTCAATATGTCTTCACTCAAAAAGACCTTAACTTCAGACAAAAAAGGTGGCTAGAACTCCTTAAGAACTATGACATGAGTGTGCATTAACATCTGAGTAAGACAAATGTTGTGGCGGATGCTTTGAGCCGGGTGTCTATGGGTAACCTAGCTCATGTGGATAGTGGTGATAGGGAAATGGCTAGGGAGGTGCATAAGTTGGTTAGATTGGGAGTAAGGTTGGAAGACGTGGGTGATGGTGTTGTTGTTGTTGATAGTTCTAAATCTTCATTGTTTGATGAGGTGATAGCTAAACAAGATCTAGACTCCTCCTTGCTTGAGTTGAAGGCCTTGGTGAAAGAGGGCAAGGTAGAGGTTTTCTTCCAAGGGGGATACGGGGCCCTTAGATACCAAGGAAGGTTGCTTGTGCCATGTGTTGATGGTTTGAGGGAGAGAATCCTTGATGAAGCCCATAATTCCTCTTATTCTATCCACCCCGGTTCCACCAAAATGTATAAAGACTTGAGGGATGTGTATTAGTGGGGAGGCATGAAGAGAGATATTGCTAAATTTGTTTCCGGTTGCCATAGTTGTCAACAAGTCAAAGCCGAACATCAATGTCCAGGTGGCCTAACCCAAGAGATAAAGCTTCCTACTTGGAAGTGGGAGGTGATTAACAAGGATTTTGCAGTTGAGTTTCCCAAGACTAGGAAAGGTTTTGAATCCATATGGGTGGTGGTTGATAGGATAACAAAATCGTCTCACTTTCTATCGGTTAAGACTACATATGGGGCTGACGAATATGCAAGGTTGTACATTCGTGAGTTGGTGAGGTTGCATAGGGTCTTGTTATCCATTATATCGGATCATGGTGCTCAATTTACATCACACTTTTGGAGATCTTTTCAAAGAGGTCTTGGTACCAAAGTTCACATTAGTACGGCCTTCCACCCTCAAACGGATGGCCAAGCCCAAAGGACAATTCAAAAAATTGAAGATATGCTTAGGGAATGTGTCTTAGAGCTTAAAGGTAGTTGGGATGACAATCTCCCATTAATCGATTTTGCCCACAATAATAGCTATCACTCTAGTATCGGTATAGTTCCTTTAGAGGCTCTTTATGAGAGACGTTGTAGATCACCGGTGGGTTGTTTTGAAGTTGGAGAGGTGTCTTTTTGGGGGCCGGATCTAGTTATGGATGCTCTTGAGAAGGTTAAGATGATTAGTGAAAGGTTGAGGATAGCCCAAAGTCGTCAAAAATCCTTTGTCGATGTAAGAATAAGAGACCTAGAATTCCAAGGGGGTGATTGGGTTTATTTGAAGGTTTCTCCAATGAAAGGTGTAGTCTGTTTTGGTAAAAGATGGAAATTGAGTCCAAGGTATGTTGGTACTTATGAGGTGATAAAGACGGTTGTCAAGGTAGCTTATGAGTTGAAGTTGCTTTGTGAAATGAATTTCGTTCATCCGGTGTTTTATGTCTCTATGTTGAGAAAATGTGTTGGTGATCCTAATGCCATTGTACCTCTTGATGATATGGATGTTGTTGAGGATAACTTAACCTATGAGGAGGTTCTAGTTCAGATCTTGGATAGGCAAGTAAAGAGATTGAGGAACAAAGAGTTAGCATCCGTTAAGGTCCTTTGGAGGAACCAACAAGTTGAAAGTGCTACTTGGGAAGCTGAAGCGGACATGCAAAGGCGGTATCCTTATCTCTTCCACTCCACTCTAGCCTAAGGTACTAATACTAAGTTCCATATATGACTTCAATTCTTACATTTTAGCCCCCATGTCATTCATATGAATTCATGTTTAAGTTGGCAAACTTATGATGATTTTACACTTATTTTGAGATTTTGAAAATAGTGTCTTACATGCATACTTGTTGGGGCTGATTTGTTCATGATCACTCTTGTCTTTTATGTCTCTCTTTCATTTGGAGACGAAAGTTCCCAAGGGGGAGATATATCCGACTTCATATTTGTGATCAGGAGGTCCAAATTAGGTGAAAGAGGGTCTAACCTTGATTTAAGAGTGAAAGAATAGCAATTATAATTTTTTTTAGTGATGAATTCTAGTGAGCAGTTCGTGACGGCTCCGCGACACATCTTGGGCCTGCCTTAGTTCAAAATCATCTCTATATCCTCTTTGCGACGCGGAGATATGGATTTTCCTGGCAGTGATTTTCAAGTGTGTTTATTCTAAGTGTTTGGACCAAGTTTTGCAAACGTGTTTTTACCTATACTTAGTCAAATTTCACCCTTATATCATTCCAAACATTTTCCAATACTACCCAAAACACAGCCATATTTTCTCTCCAAATTCCAAGACTCAAAACCTTCATCCGGATTTAAGGATTCTCTTCAAGCTTCAAGTCTCCATCATCAACCGTCTCCAAGAACTTCTCCAAAGCTAACATATGTGGTGTTGAACCATTGGGTCCTTTCACCCATGGTGCCTAAATCCTCTTTTACTTAATATTGCATGATTTAAAGTTGATTTTACATGTGGGTCTTG
>JAPFFP010075775.1:0-23311 GCA_026153255.1 Solanum medicagineum | reverse complement strand
ACCTAGCCAGGGACGATCCTATCATAGGTGGTAGCCCGAGGGGTTAAGGAAGAACCTAGCCAGGGACGATCCCGATATAGTTTACCACTAATTTGTTGGTCATTTACAGTACATGATGTGCACAGATTATACAGTAAAGGTAAGGCAATATAAAGAACATAAAGTATACGATCCTAAAGTATATCTAAAGGTGGTCTCTTATTCCACACTAGTGCATAGTTTCGTTTGAAGTTGTTACCTCATATGCAGTATTTCATGCCTTACATACTCAGTACATTATCTCATACTAACGTCCCTTACGGGGGGACCTGCATTTCATGCTGCAGGTGCAGGTGCTAGTAGATCTCTCCAGTAGAGTACATGACATTCAGCTGCTGTTACCAAGCTCTAGGTTGCTTCGAAACTTTGTGTGTGTTTAGAGCTCATATGTTTGCATTATATAGTTAATTCAGACGGGGACTGTCCTAATCATTTGCGAATATTTTCTCTGGACTAGAGGCTTTGTGGACTACGTAAATTAAAGTGTGGTCATGTCTCGTACTTTAGAAACCGTGGCCCCAACGGCCTAGCTATACGTATCTCCTTTTAGCTTGTTATTATCGTTTATCTTCTTAGAAGCATGCCAAACATTGAAATTCCTTATAATATGTATACAAAGCGCATAGATATAGGTTGGTTCTCCTGAGCCTTATCAGCAACTGGTGCCAGTCCACCCTAACGGGACTTTGGGGTGTGACAGAATAGCATGGGTAATATAGATTCAAACTTAAATCAACAACACATTATGAAATTCAAGTAAAGACATAAGTAAAATACATATTCAAATTATAATATAAATTACCCATGCACAAATCAAGCTTTAAAGGGGACATGCACAGTCTTAACTTCAAATTCTCAATGTAAACCATCATATTATGGCTTAAACCAATTTAAAATCACCAATAAAGCATAGCCCATACTTCAATTGAATTTAATAAACCATAATATTCAAAACCCATTTTTAAAGTAAGCAAAATTTCATGAAATTCAAGTTAAAAGAGTTTGGACCTTCTTTGTTGAAAGGGACCAAGAATCAATCCCACATACCGTAGCTAATGAAGAAGATTCAAGAAGAAGTTCGAAGAAGGATGAGCCTTCCCTTGATTCCCAAGCTTAGTTTTACAAGAGTGCTTGTGATAGTTTTTATGAGGGTTC
Organism: Solanum medicagineum; assembly: GCA_026153255.1. Lineage (NCBI taxonomy): Eukaryota > Viridiplantae > Streptophyta > Magnoliopsida > Solanales > Solanaceae > Solanum > Solanum medicagineum. Next base: position 22,117 of record JAPFFP010075775.1, on the reverse strand, counting down.
AATATAATTCTACGTGTAGGAATGAATTTGAATGAGCGAATTAGAGTTTAAGTAATTTGGAGGTCTTAAGATAGCATAGGAAGTCATAAAAGACCCTTAGGAGAAGCCACAATTAAATAAAAACCATTAATGAAGCAAAATAACATTTATTGCCAGGGTCCTTTGAGGAAGTCTCGTAGTCCGTACTAGGTTTCACGGACCGAGAAACCCTCCCATGAGACCCCACTTAGCCAAATTTTAGAAAACACTGCACATATGGGCTTTACAAAAATGGCCATAACTTCTTGATTTCGAACTCGAAATGAGGTGAAACCAGATGCATTGGAAAGCTAATTCAAAGAGCTTTAATTTGATAGGTCGTGGGCCACCCAGTTCATTTTATGCTAAGATATATGACCATTTAAAGTTTATCTCTTCTATCAGTTCTTGTGAAAAGCTTAGCCAATGGAATTCTTGTGAATTTGACTTGATGAAGGAGGCCCATGATGACCTTAAACCACATAAATAAGCTTGAATTGAGGGCTTGAAAGTGAGCTTAGCTTGAGATCGAAGATTCCATACTTAGAAACATTTTAACGTAGGCATCCACATGACTGACTTCATGGTCGGTACCATTCTACATGAACCTATAGTCCCCCGTACCACTTCACTTAGGCTCAAAGCTGTGGAGTCTCAAGCCCAAGCTACCATACGGTCCACCACTCAGTCTGTATGGTCTCACACTGTCTGTGTGGGGTCTAAGTGTGGTATGACTTGGTCTCAAACTCCATACTATAAGGCCCACACACCCCACATAAGGCGAAGGGCCACTTCAAGGAGGCTCCACACGGTCGTTATAGCATAACACGGACTGTGAAGGCTTCTATTAAGCATCACCTTAGTCTAAAACTTTTCAAAACCAAATTTCCAAGCTCCAAAGAAGTTGTACAAAGTCTGGATCCTTACATCATCTCCCTCTTGGGAACATTCATCCTCGAATGTGCTTGAACAAGGCTTGAAAGGCTTGATTTAGAATATGAAACATTTAAACATACGATACAATGCATATTTCATCACTTGAAAATCATAAAGTCATTAAGACTCGTATCAAAACCTATTTAATCATTCAAAACTTCTTGAAAGTCATTTTCGTGCACATGTATGTATATTATGTCCTGAAACTCAAGAGTGAAAGAACTAGGACCGCTTGGAAAAGGAATAACATAATGTCTTATGTTTGAGTAGATTGGAAAAGATGGGGATGTTGTTTCATCATGTCCAACTCCGCCTCCCATGTAGCACTTCCACATGGTGATATCTCAAAAGTACCTTATTTGAAGCCACATCCTCGTGGCAAAGCCGCTTCACTCGTCTATTCAAAATCTCAATTGGGACTTCCACATAAGACAAGTTCTCCTCAACCTTAACACCTTCCACAAAGGCACAATAGTACTAGGATCACCAACCAACTTTCTCAACATAGACACATGGAAAACAAGGCGAATGAAACTCAAATCTGGAGGTAATTCCAACTTGTAAGCCACATCCCCGATCTGCTCAACAATCTCATAAGGACCTACATACCAGGGACTTAACTTGCCCTTCCTTTCAACATGCATTCCACCCTTCATAGGTGAGATTTTCATATACACCATGCAAACCTCACCAAATCTTGGATATAAAACCTTGCATAACCTCTGACACTAAAGCTAGTCTTGATCGATAGAAAATGAGCTGACTTAGTCATCTGGTCAACAATAACCCAAAAATTGACTCAAATTGCCTTCAGGTCCGAGGCAAACCAACCAAAAAATCCATGTTCACATCTTCCTACTTCCAAGTAGGAATTTCAATATCTTGATTCAAATCACCAGGCCTTTGGTTTTCTACCTTCACTCGTTGATAATTAGGTTGTTCAGATACAAACTTGACCATGTCTTTCTTCATACTATGCCACCAATACACTTCCTTTGAGTCCCGATATATCTTAGTAGATCCTAGGTGAATTGAATAACAAGAGTTATGGACTTCACTCATGATCACCCTTCTAAGGTCACCTATATTCGGAACACATAATCGATCTTGATACTGAAGCACACCATCCCCCTCTTGGGAGAAACCTCTATCTTCTTTTCGGAAACCAACTCCTTCAACTCAACCAATGATGGATCTAGATCTTGCTTAGCCTTAACATTAACAACCATAAAAGATTCGGCCCCATTCTGAACATGTATACCACTTTCCTTAGAGTCGGCCAACCTAACACCCAATCTAGCCAATGATGAACATCTTTTGCCAATTCTTCCTTCCCTTTATCAACATGAGCGACACTTCCCATAGATAGCCTACTCAGAGCATCGGCTACAATATCTGCCTTGCCGGGATGATATTGTACACTCATGTCATAGTCCTTAAGGAATTTCAACCATTTCCTTTGTCTCAAGTTAATATACCTTTGAGTGAACACATATTGGAAATTCTTGTGGTTAGTGAAAAACATCAACATGCACCCCATACAAATAGTGTCTCCAAATCTACAAGGCAAACACCACCATTGCTAACTCAAGAACATGAGTCGGGTAATTATGCTCGTGCACCTTCAATTGCCTTGACGTATAAGATATCACCTTACCATATTACATAAGTACACAACCCAACCCAATACGAGAAGCGTCACAATATACCGCCAACCTATCTAAGCCATCCGATAAAGTCAAAGTAGGAGGCGATGTAAGCCGATCTTTCAATGTTTGAAAACTCTTCTCACACTCATTTGACCATACAAACTTGGCCTTGTTTTGAGTTAACTTGGTCAATGGAGATGCAATAAATGAAAAACCTTCAACAAACCTTTTATCATAGCTAACCAACCTAAGAAAACTTTGAATATTTGAAGGAGTAAGCTTGTCAAACAATGCACATCCTTTACCAACTCCGTTTTTACTTTATCTATAAGATTAACTACAATATCTCCCTTCCTTGGGTTGGATTATGGGTCCAAAGTAACTCTCTCTATTCAGTAGGGAGGGATGGAGCTAGGAAACTTTAAGACACGCTCTATGGCACAATAAGAATCATGAAAAAGTGAAAAATTTCCTGAAATGCCTTGTAGCCTCCTACCCATAGATGTGAAGTGCTTCACACCCATGAATAAGACTCTACTTGATGTGACATATTGGAATCCAAGGACTATTTATAAATCTTGTGCTTTGATACCATCTTTGTCACGACCCTGACCTAGGGTGTAGGAGTGACATGGAAAAAGGGAACTTGAGAGTCCACAAACAAGCCTCAAGTATCCATATTCACATCATCGGTTTGAAGGCGTATATATAAATAGTAAACATATTGTTTTAAGGGACGGGAAAGTAGGACTCATGCTATGGGGATGTCATAGGGATAAGGGATTAACATGGATTCCATAGCACATAGCACATAACACATAAAAACTAAAGGGCTGGTAAGTCTGACTCACTCTATGGGGGAAATACGGGACTTAGGATCTTCCACATTTCCACATCAAAACATACAAACTTATCATAATTCTCATAATCAATTCTGAATAGCCATATCTAATAGATAACCATAATTATAGGCTACAAATACAACACATAACATATAGATCTGACAAGAGTCTAAAGATGTCCAACAATGTCTCAAGGCATAAGATAGGACGGGTGCCAAGACATGTCCTGGCCTCACCCTCAAAGTACAACAGTGACAACATACCCAGTGGAATCCCATAAGTGGGGTCTGGGGAGGGGAGAATGTATGAAAACCTTACCATTACCTAAAGTTAGAGAGGTTGTTTCCTAGTAACCCTCATCACAAAAGCCCATAAGTAGAATAAACTAGATATGGAAAGAGGAAAGGAATAGAAAGGGAACAAAAAGAGCGAGTAATAAGTGAAAGCATATGACAATGTGCAAATACGATAAAATTAACCTACACAAGATATAATGGCAATGTGAATACGCAAAACGTAAACAAATATAGGACTAATAATGACAACATACGATGTAAGGATATCACTACTTCTACTAACCTACTATATCACAAAGTCATATATCGACCTACCCTTGCTAACCTATAAGCCTGCTACTCTAATACGCTACCTCCATTCCTTCCTATCTAAGGTCATGTCCACGGTGAGATCAAGTATCCCCATATCTGTCTGGTCACCTCCCCCCAATACTTCTTTGGTCTATCTCTACCCTTCCGTGTACCTCCAAAATCCAACTTCTCGCACCTCCTAACAGGAGCATCAATACTCCTTCTCTACACATGCCCAAACCAATGTATCTCGCTTCTCATCTTATCAGCCACAGAGGTCACCTTAAGCTTCTCCTAAATGGTCTCATTCCTAATCTTATCACCCTCAAAGTAAATAAAAAAATGGGAACAACATAGGGTAGATAAATGGTGTCTTGTCCTTGGAAGATAGGACTCATTATAACACTTTCTCTAATTTGATCTAGTAATCAAACGATGGATGAAGGAAGTCTTCAATTCCTATATGGTTAGATCATGTAGACAAAAGTATGCATTAGCATGCTTGAATGTATTAAGTATGCGGGCATGCAATGCATATGACTTATCAAACCTGCATTTAATGTTAAATGACAATGACACAGAATATAAAAAGAATCATATATCCAAAGTAGAGTACCATACAATATGCCATGAAGTCCATGATGCATGAAATGCAAAAGTGCTTATATATAGTGGGGATGTGACCTCAACCGACAGATAAGACCAAGCAAGCTATTACTTGGAATTCCAATGTTATCCCCACACTGTAAAAGAGGTGGTCTAATTGCCAAAGGTAAACCATACTTCTCTTTACAGGCCTCCCATTTCAGAGAAATAACCTTCCTTACAGGTCTCTCATTTTGGGTAGGATTTTCACAACATTTTTTGTGGGTTGTGCCTCAATTTACGGAATGAGCTTCAGATCTTTCTAGTGGGTCATGCCTCAACTAACAGGATGAGGTTCATATCTCAATACCTATGTTGGCACACAGTTCAAAGAAAGGGAGAAGACCCTTGGGGATCGCCTTAACTCATCTAATCTCATCGGTGCTAAGTCAGAATATCCCACGAGAATTCTTATACATATACATTCTTTCAAATGAAGCAATAGTCATTTCAAATCCTTTCAATGCACATTTAGGCTCAAAAGGCAAACATATTTCATAATCATTTGTACTTGCGCTCAAAAGCCAAATCATAGTTCATAATCATGATACTCATGCATAGGAATAGCTCATTCACATATACAGGATCACATTCTTGTCATAACTAATATCATATCAAAATTATATACATAACATAATTGGGCTTAACCCACTTTATAATTTTCATAAAATCTGATGCTTATGAATGCATATGTTATGAATGAGATGAAAATAGCATGGGCAATATAGATTCAAAGTTAAACCTATAATATATTATGAAATTCAAGTAAAGACATAAGTAAAATTCACATTTAAATCATAATATACATTACCTATGTACAAATCAAGCTTTAAAGGGGACATGCACACTCATAACTTAAAAATCTCAATGCAAGGCATCATATTAGGACTCAAATCAACTTAAAATCACCAATAAAGAATAGCCCATACTTTAGTTGAATTTAATAAACCATAATATTCAAAATCCATATTTAAAGTAAGCAAAATTTCATGAAATTCAAGTGAAAAGAGTTTGGGTCCTCTTGGTTGAAAGAGACCAAGAATTAATCCCATTTACCTTAGCTAATGAAGAAGATTCGAGAAGAAACTTGAAGACGAATGAGCCTTCCCTTGATTCCCAAGCTTAGTTTCACAAGAGTCCTTTCGAGAGTTAGGGTTCAATATAATTCTAAGCGTAGGAATGAATTTGAATGAGAGAATTAGAGTTTAGGTCATTTGGAGGTCTTAAGATAGCATAAGAAGTCATAAGAAGCCCTTAGGTGAAGCCACAATTATAAAAAAACCATTACTGAAGCAAAATAACGTTTCTTGCTAGGGGTTCCATGAGGAAGTCTCACGAACCGTGAAACCCTCCCATGAGACCTCAGTTAGCCAAATCACAGACATTGCATATATGGGATTTATGAAAACGGGCATAACCTTTTGATTCAAACTCCGAAAGAGGTGAAACTGGATGTGTTGGATAGCTAATTCAAAGAGTTTCAATTTGATAGGTAGTGGGCCACCCAGTTCTTTTACCGCAAAGAGATATGACCATTTAAAGTTGATCCTTCTATAGGTTCTTGTGAAAAGCTTAGCTAATGGAATTCCTTTAAACTGGACTTGATGAAGGAGGACCATGACGACCCTAAACCACATAGATAAACTTGAATTGAGGGCTTGAAAGTGATCTTAGCTTGAGTTAGAAGATTCCATACTTACAAAAATTTCGACGTAGGCATCTATATAGTCGATTTCACGATCTTTACCACTCTACATGGACCATATAGTCTTTCGTGCCACTTCAGTTAGGGTAAAAAATGTGGAGTCTCAAGCCCAAGGTTACCATAAGGTCCACCACATAGTCCGTATGGGCTCACACGGTCTGTGTGAGGTCAAAGTGTGGAATGTCTTGATCTAAAACTCCACACTAAGGCCCACAGACCCCACATAATGCAAGGGCCACTTCAAGAAGGCTCTACATGGTCCGTGAAGGCTTCCATAAAGTGTCACCTTGGTTTAAAACTTTTCAAAATTAAAATTTTAAGCTCCAAAGAAGTCGTACAAAGTTCAGGTCTTTACATGCCTCTAATTCTAATGTCAAGATGGAGTCACATTTGACTCTTAAAGATGATGCCTGGATAGTGGCTTCTCATGAATATGATGAGAATGTTAAGGAAAATTTGATATTAAAAGATGATAGTTTGATGGCCTTGATGATATTACTTATGTGGAAGCTGGAGACTCCTTTGGGGATCAAACTTAAAGATTGATTACTGAATTTAAAAAAAAATATAATGTTATGTTTAATTGTTTTACTTAAAATTTAAGTGCTTAAATTTTTTTTCATTAGTTTTCTCTTTCGTACTTCTCACGATTTATTTTTATAAATAAAATTTTTAGTCTTCAGTTGGATCCAAGATTAGTAATGGTGGTATGTATCTTTCGGATAGTACCACAACTCATACTATACTAAGAGAAAGAAATATTTATCTTATTTGATTATGAAAAAGGCCTTTATTAATACAACAACCGGTAGTACAAAATTGATTAAGGGATCTGGAAGAGTGGCCTTATCACTAGTTGGAGGAACAATGCTGGTAATTGATAATTCATTATATTGTAGTAAGTCTCAAAGAAACTTGTCAAGTTTCAAGGTTATTCCCCAAAATGGCTTTCATGTTGAGACTACGAATGAATATGCATGAAAAATTGTGTGCACTTTCTTCTGGGTTGTACCATACAAATATTGGTACAGTTGAATCACATGCCATTGTAAACAAAAGTTTTACTGATTCTCCTGATTTTATCATTTGGCATGATCAACTGAGCCATCCCAGTTATAATATGATGCACAAAATAATTGAGAATTCACATGGCCATACCTTGAAGAACCAAAATGTTCTTAAGTCAAATGAATTCTCTTGTGTTGATTGTTCTCAATGAAAGTTGGTTATTAAACCATCAACAACTAAGGTTGGGGTGGAATCCCTTGCATTTCTGGAATGGATACAGGGTGATATATGTGGGCCTATTCACCTTGCATATGGACAATTTAATATTATATCATCTTGATCGACGCATCTACAAGATAGTCACATGTGTGCTTATTTTAAACTCACAATATGACCTTTGTGAGGTTGTTGGCTCAATAATTAAGTTAAGAGCACAAATTTCAGATTATGCAATAAAGATAATTCGTCTTGATAATGCTTGTGAAATTACATCTCAGACATTTAATAATTATTATTTGTTCATTGGGAAACAATTGAGCATCCTGTTGCTCATATCCATACTCAAAATGGTCTAGCAGAGTCACTGATTAAACATCTTCAATTGATAGCTAGACCATTGTTGATGAGGAAAATGTTGCCTGTTTCAATATGTGCACATGCTATTTTGCATGCAACAACACTTGTGTGCAAAGGCCAATTGGTTATCATGATGTCTCTCCATTGAAGTTGGTTTTCGGTCAGGAGCCAAATATTTTTCATCTTAAGATCTTTGGTTGTGCAGTATATGTTCCAATTGCTCCACCACAATGCACAAAGATGGGTCCCAAAAGAAGGTTGGGGATATATGTTGGGTAAGAGTCTCATTCTATTATAAAATATTTGGAGCCTAGAACTAGAGATTTATTTATGACAGAATTTGTTGATTGTCATTTTGATGAATCAATATACCCAACATTAGGGGGGAGAACATAAGCAATTGGAAAATGAGATAGATTGAAATTTGTTATCATTATCTCATTTAGATCCTATAACGAATCAATGTGAGCAAGAAGTTCAAAAGTTAATTTATTTGCAAGGTATTACAAATCAACCGTTGGATGCATTTACTAACCTTTCAAAAGTCATGAAATCACATACCCCAGCTATTAATTCTCCAGTTCGAGTTGATGTCCCAATAGGACAATAAGGCAAATGAGTCTAGGCCACACTTTAAATGTGGAAGATCAATTGGTTCCAAGGATAAAATTCCTCGAAAAAAGAAAAGGAACAAATGATCAAAATGTTCATACGCAGGCAATTGCTCATAAAGAGACTCGAGACATAACAAGTATTGATACCACCGAGGAGGTCAAGTACCTAAAAAAAATGAGAATGAATAAATTTCACTAAATTACATCTTGATGAGAAAAAGGTGGAACCAAAATAATACTGTGGTTGATAATATTTTTTCCTATAATGTTGCGATTGAAATAATGCAACAAGATGAGTATTTTGAATCAAGATTTGCCGATGAATATATAAAGAGAAATGATTGGCCAAAATGGATGGAAATAGTTCAGGCAGAAATGACTTCATTTGAAAAATGTAAAGTTTTTGGACCAATAGTTCAAACACCTGTAGGTGTCAAGTTAGTCGGTTACAAATGGGTCATGTGAAAATGCAATGAAAATGGTAAAGTGATGTACTATCAAAATACAACACATTTGATGCCTAAGACAAGGAAATTTGCAAGTTCATGATGCAACTTTTTATAGTTTTAATGTGTTTCTGTGTTGTTCTTGCAGAAAATATAGGTTGACATGATTTTAGGAGAAAATTACAGATTTTGATGATGTACATGACATACGAACCACCCTACGAGTCGTAACCCAAGCTATGAATCATAGTGTTCCCTCGTTGCAGGAAACAGCGTCTAAAATTAGGAATTTACAAAGTGAAGGTTAGCTATATGAGGCTAGCGTCCGAGTCGTATGTCTCAGTATGACTCGTAGGAAGGGGACCAAGAACTGCAGCTGGGACTACGAGAAGACACTATGAGTCATAGATGAGACCACGACTCGTAGCAATGGATCGTAGTAGTCAGGTCCAAAATGCCAAGTGCTGACTATGAAAGCCCGATTAAGACTCTTAGGTCACCCTACGAGTCATAATTGTGAACCGTACCTGGCACCCTACGAGTCATAATTGTGAACCATACCTGCTACCAATTGTATTTTATATTTTATTTTTAGGGTCTTTTTGTTAATAGTATAAATAGTTAATGATAGATTTTATGAAAGGGAGATTCGACACTTTACAGATTCTACATCAACTTTGAATATTCTTAGAGAACTTTTCTAGGGTTTAGTGTAGGTTAGTATTTCACTTTTGAAGACCCATTTTTGGGGATTTGAAATCACTTGTTTTCAACTTCCACTAATCCAAGTTGTGGTTATAACATCAAGGTAGTTTTGTTTTTCATTGTTCTTGGGTAATCTCTAAACCATGCTTATTCCAACCATTGTTTGTGAGTTTGCCCTAGTCATGAGTGGCTAAGCACCCACAACTTGGGGTTGTGGGAACCATGAGGAGTTGACTTGAAGCAACCTAGATTTTGTGCATTTCTTTGATTGGGTATTTGCATGTATTGTCTACTTCCTTTCATTTTGAATGTTGTTTGGTGGTAGCCAACATCAAATCCTGCCTACTATCACTATCTCGACCAAGGTAGTGATGAATTGGAAAAGGGAAGTAGATGATAGGATTCGATTGATGTGTTCTCGTCTAATCAACCAAACCTGACCAAGGGGAGGTTGACAAAGACAATGGGTAACGGTTAGTTGGCACATCATGGTTGCCAACCACGTACCATGGTAAAATTCAACCTTCACCTTAACAAGAGGGCTGGAAGAATGTAAGTTATCATCTTGCATGCAATGTCTTGATTGGTGTTATGTTGTCTGGGGTAATTGAGTCAACGAATCATGGGGAATACAATTCTCGAGTTGTCCCTCATTTGATTGTCTTCTCGCATTTGTAGTGTAGTATTTTCATTTGTTCTTCATTTTGAATTGCAAACCCCCCCATTCTAAAGAACTTAGTGATTAATACTTGAAATATTATTAGTGGATCAATACAATCAAGCCCCATAATCCCTGTCGATTCGACCCTAACCAAGTATGCGATCGCTTTACTGTTGGAGCGTGAACATAAAAAATTATGGTGTCGTTACCGGGGAATACGATTAGGTTCTTGACTTGATTTCACTATTAGTCAATTCAAGTATTGATTTCTAGATTCTCTTGTGTATTACTTTTGTTTATTTTGTTTTGTTTTGTTATTATAGGTATCCAAGGAGAGTGCTGTGAGGTCAACTTTGTTAAGCACTTATTGGTTGTTAATCACAATGGTTGAATAAAAGTTCATCATCATAGGTGATTTATTTGAATCATTACAATGATGTGTCCTGTTTTATGGGCAAGATTCTGAAGACCCTCATACCCATTTACAAAAGTTTGCACAAATATTGAGGGAGGTGCTTGGAGCACAACACCCAGCTTGGGATATCGTGGCTCTTCAGACTTTTCTCATGACCCTTAGATGTGACGCCACGGAGTGGTGGTCAATATTTCCACAAGATGTTTGCACTAACTGGGCAGAGGTACAAAGGGTCTTCCTCATGAACTTCCAAAAGGGGCCTGACAGGCAACAACTACAGGATGTGATTGTTAACTTTCAGCCAGTTCCAAGAGAGTCTTTAGGTGCGACCTGGGATAGGTACAAAGAGTGTTTGGGGAAGAAGCAAAATCATGGTCTAACAGATGATGTATTAGTGGCAAGCTTCCACTGAGCACTGAGTTCCGAGCAACAATTGCATGCCGATGCTTTATTTAGAGGAGACTGTTGGGCATTCTTGAGGTGACCATCTAATGAAGATATTGAGTACATGGACAATTGTCTGCAATTAGCCAAGTGTACCAATCACTTCAAGAACAACCAGTTGTTCCCACTAGCTTGTCAAGGGAAGGCTCTAGTAGTGCAAGAAAGGATAGTGTGATCAAATAGATCAATCTACTACATCAACAACGTATCATAGAAAAACCTTTTAAGGTTGAGAGTATGCTTGGACAACTGATTAAGAAAATGGACGAACAAGAGGAGATGTTGCAAGAAATTAAGTTTGATACCATCAAGATAAATTACAAGGTTGATCAACGAGCGATGGCAATTCAAAGGATCAATGGCCAAGTTGAGCAGGTTTCCACACAATTAAAATACATTCAGAAGGACAGGAGGAGAGAATAGAGATGGTGAAAAGAGCTCATCAAATTTTGAGGAAGTCTGACTACTCAAAAGAACTAAGTCGAGCCACAACGTTAAACAAGGCGCTTCTTAGGAGGCAACCCAAGTATCTTTTATGTTTTTGGCTTGTTTTTAGTTCATCTTGGTTATTTGAATTGTTAGGTAGCAGATTGATGTTTGTTTTGATTTTTAAGACATTGAATCAGTTGTATTGTTTTGAAGATTGGTGTATTTTGAGTTTTGGTTTGCAGGTGTGAATCAAGAGCTGAAAGTGTGACGAAAATGGCATCTGAAGCAGCCTCTATGACTAGGCCTACGAGCCTTAGTGCATGCTACGACTTGTACTCATGCCTCGTAGAGGGAAACAACGTTTGATTAAAGTTGGCATATACACTATGAGCCAACCTTACGATTCGTAGGGCTCCCTATGAGTTGTAAGTGGGGTTCGTATTGCCTAGGTATGACTTTTGAATTTTTCTAAGTGTTGGGTCTACTATAAGACCAAGGCCTACGAGTCGTAGGAGGCAATGGAACTTATAGTCGGGGTTTCCTAGCCCCGAAATATGAAATTTTGAAAGTCGACCTGGTAAGGGTATATTAGGGGTAAAAATGAATTTGAGCCCGAAGTTTCCTTATTTTAAATGGTTTCCTTCCCCAAATCTTTCCGAAACCCCCTTCTATTATTCTGATCAAATTTTCCATCAACCCATGTTGCTTTCCGGCAAGATTTTCCAACATGTCAACTACCCTAGGTTTTTGGCATCCCTTTTTCCCTTCATTGCGACTAATTGCTCTTCATCTTCTCAAGTGGTATGTTTTCTTGGTTAAATTATGCACACTCAGGTTATGATTCTCGTATATTGTTTGATGATTATGTTTTTAGTGAAGATATTGAGAATAACCTTGAGAATATGATTTTGTAGATATGAGAATTGGGGTTTGGTTGATTCAAGTGCCCTAGTGTTGTTTTGAATGGTGAAATCACCTTTGTTGGTTGATTGTGATGTTAACATGTTGATCATATGGGTGTAGTGCATGATTGTTGGTTGATCAATTTGTGAATTCATGTCGGGATTTGAATTGGGTTGATGTTGGTATGTTTGGAATATGATTTATCATCTGAGATACCAATTGTATGGCTTTGTTTTGCTCTCCTTTAAAATCCTATGATTGTGTGTTGGTGTTGATAACTGTGAGTTTGGTGGATCATTTGTTCTTGGGTATTTCATAAAGGTAATTGGCAAGTGTTGTTTAATTGTTTTGATCATGAGTAGATCTTTATGGGATAAGTTTTGACTTAGGTCAACATGTTTAAGTAATGGGATTGTTTATGTGCTTGAGATAATGTTTAGACCTTGCTTCAATGCTGTTTATTTTTAGTTTAAGTGATTTGGGATTTTTGTGGTGAAGGTACAGACACTATAGGTGCCTGTTGTTTCCTATTACGAGGCCTTCCTACGACTTGTAGGATATCCTATGAGTCATAATGGCCCTTCATAGGGAACAACAGTAACCTATGATTCCTTACCATTTACCATACGTGACTCACCTACTGATCGTAGCGTCCACTACGAACCTTAGTGAGGGACTCGTAGGACTTGTCTTGTGCTTGAAAGTATTCTGTTGTATACTATGAGCCCAAGCTATGACTTGTAGGTCACACTACAAGTCGTACCTGTGCCTCGTACCTGCAAATCTGCAGCTGGTTCAGTGCAAGTTTTTCTGTGTTTTCTTTTGTTGGTTTTTGTTTCTTTGTTTTACTTTTTTTGTGTGATTTTTGATTGGTTAGACATAAAGGTGCTCATTTGTGGTGGGGTTGATTTTCAGGTACAATGCATCTAAGAATGTTATTCAGGCCTTTCGCAGGAAGTTGGTAGATGAAGCCTCTGATAACAAACAGTCATGAGGGATATGAAGAGGTCCATAGGGTCAGGATTGACCTAGGGTAAAATATGCCCCAGACTAGATCCAGAACTGCACTAATCCCGATGAAGGTTACCTATCTGTTTCCTCTACTCATCTCAGAAATGTCAGATGGGGAATCAAGGGCATGAAAGCTATCTCTGACAAGGGGTTGGAGCTGAAGGGACCCAAAAAGCCTATCTGGCAATTTCACGAGCAGTCGAGGCTCAATGATTCAGGACTGAGTAGGGTGCCAGACTTAGAGGTAAAGAGTGACCTCCATGGACTGAGGTGGCTATCACAGAGGTTGGTCAAGTATGCCCCTTATCTAGTGTGAGAGTTCTACGCCGACTATGCTACTACGATTCTCAGAGACCTTCCTAAGGGGAAGAAAGCTATTGATCAACTGAGGTTGCAAGAAGTTTTTATCCGGGGTTAGCTAGTTGATATGTTTGAAGACCATCAGGAGGGTTCAGTTCAGGCCAGACTATAGGGTGCCTCATTCCACCACGAAGTGTGATAATAAGATCGAGAAGATAAGGCGGGCAGTGAGTGAAAAGAACGTAGATCTGAAAACTGAGGTCCTCAGGTGGGTAGCCAACAAGATTTGTGAAGGTGGTAAGGAGCTTGCATGGGTCACAAACCACACTGCATCGATAGTGAAGTCTTGCATATCCTCCTTAACCAAATTTTGGTGGTCTATTATCCAATGGCGCATCAGGCCTACATTTATGGATAATGTGATCACTCTGGAGTAGGCTGTGCTGTTAGCCAGTATCTTAGCTGCCTATGATGTAGATTGACCTTGAGTTACGGCAGAGCAGATCCACGAGTCAACGATTCATACCTAAACCTCATTGCCTTTTCCCATCTTGATACATTGATTATGTAATGAGGCTAGGGTACATGTCTCCCTCCACCTAGACCTATATGTAGAGGCCATGCACACTATAGATCCCAGCCTGATTAAGGCTGATGAAAACTCAGTGACCCTACAGCGAGCAACTTTTCCTCCTATTCTAGATCCACTTCCTCTAGAGCCATATACTCAGGAGCCTGCCAAGCTACTACCAGTTCCACTCCAGTTACAGTAGAGCTATCTCCAGCTATTGATATCAAGGCGATGCTATCCTCAGATACACTTGCACTAGCACCTTCTACTACTCAGATTGCTTTCGCAGACTATCCTCTTATGTATGCTTTTTCTTTTTTAGGCTTTGGTGTGTAGGTTAGCAAAGACGGAGGCCAGCTAAGCAGGTTGATGAGCCAAATCAAGCTTGGGTTAGTCAGACGGTCCAGGACTCGAAGGAGAGGGCCAAGGAATACACTCGAGAGGTTCTAGATTGGAGAGTTAATGCAGTGGATGCCGGGTTAAATGCCTTCAATGATAGGGTCCATTGGAGACTTGAGGGTGTAGGACCTGCTGACATGGCTGCCGAAAAGGATGAGTTAGCCAAATTCAAGGCCGGCCTGTTGAAGATGTTAGCGGCCCCGATAGAAGCCCCGGAGGAGGCACTAGAGGGTAATGATATGATCGAATTATTTGGTGATTACTCGTATGCCCACGGGAAGAGACTCCTCGAGAGTGATGATGTAGTTGTGAGCCAGAAGTGACCCAGGACAACTGTGAGGTGGCAAAGCTAGAGGAGCAGATTACAGACTAGGTGGTTCGCGAGTCTTAGAAATGGAGGAGATGAGGAAGGCTCGGGAGCAGTAAATATTGCAAGGAGCAGGTAGCTCGGGTACAGCTGCAGCCTAGACCACAGAGGAGCATAGAGAGCCCTAGGAACAGATGTAAATCGGTGCTTGACCACCATGTGTTTGATAATTTTGACCCTTCGTCTTTATTGATGTTTTTGGATACTTGGCACTCAGTATTCTTTTTAGATAATTTGTTTTGTTATTGCTTTTATGGATGTTTTATCTTGGATATTTGTTTTTTTTTTAATCTAATTTTTTGGATGAATGGTTTTAATTTTGGTGGGGTATGGGAAATTATAGACTAGGGTAACGTTTGAGTAGCCTTTTGTCCATAACTTTTCTATTTTTGATCCCAAAGTTTCTTTGCTGTGTTTCTTTTCCCTTGTCGATGTGTTTATTTTTTAGTTGAACTGACATGTTTAGGTGTTATAAATAATTTGTAGATATAAAGTGGTTTTCACTTTTGGCATGTGTATAATCTTGAATGGTTTTATGAATGTTTCAAAAAATTGGGTACCCTCAAAATTTTTGGGATTGTTGGTTACAATTGTAATCTTGCATATGATTGATTTGGCAATGTTTGTTCTGATTAAGAGAAGGCAAGTTGATGCTTGAAGCATGACCTATGAGTCTATGTTGATTGTATTTGCAATGCCATGTGTGTGCAAGCTTATTTTATCATATTCATGCATTATGTACTGATTCAGAACTTGCCTGGTTACTCTAACATTGTATTGGAGATGTGATTGATTAGGAAAGGATCTTAGGCCATTGTTCTTTAAGTTAGTCCACTTTTGCCTAAATGACCTACTAAATGTAATGGTTTAACCCTTGTTCCAAATGTTTGAGCTTTTCATGTGTTTGTTCTTTCTTGACACCTGGCTAGCCTAGCCTTGTTTTGTGAAATACCTTGATATTGGCCCTTGTCTATCCTTGGACATGTGAACTTTGATAGAGGCAAAAAGCCTAAGTTGAGGGTGGCTACCAAAAGTGGCCCTGGTTTGAGGAATGGATATTGTGTACTTCACCTCAGGCTAAAAGCCTAAGTTGAGGGTGGCCTATGTTGTGGTAAAGTAATAAAAATAAGGTGATTAGTATGGAAAGAAGGAAAGAAGAGGAAATCATGTAACGGGTCAGATAAAAAGAAAGAAAAGTTGCCCTGAATTGAAAAGAATAGCAAATTGAGTTTGAAAATGAGGCAAAACTGAAAAAAAGGAAAAGGAAGCACTCAGAAAAGCTTGAAAATGAAGAATAACACATAATGTAAATGGCCGAGTTGTTGAGGTCAAAGTGTTGAAAAACATGGTTTAAGGATAGCTTTTAGTCACTACTTGTCTAAAATGTTATACAAAAGTCCGATGAGCCTGCGTTACAAGCCTATAAAGTCCTAGAGTGATCCTAATTCAACTAGTCGACAATCTGGAGTATGAGTATATGGGTAAGCCTATGGTGTTGGTTATCATGCATGAATTTCATTTGTGATAGTGAGGATGCTTGCACAGTCCCTGAAATTTGAATGCATTTTGAATGAGATGGAGGAACTTCTTTTCTGTGAGGGCATTTGAATGAAATGACTGGCATATGACTTGTTCGGTGATTGTGAATAGTTGATACTCCTTCGCTTATCACAGTTGGATTGTCAGATGCATCATCATGTCTTGGTTTTCTTGGTGGCTATTCAATCAGGTTCGGAAAATGACAATTGGGTGTTAGGATTGAGTGATGTATATGCCATTAGGATAGTTGCTATATGTTTCCTATTGTCTACTTAGATTCGGTCGTCGCTTGAGGACAAGCAACAATTCTAAGTTGAGGGTGTTGATGTGCTGTCAAAATACAATACATTTGATGCCTAAAACAAGGGATTTTGCAAGTTATTAATGTGACTTTTTATGGTTTTGATGTGTTTTTGTGTTGTTCTTGCAGAAAATATAGGTTGACATGATTTTGGGAGAATTGTAGATTTTGATGAAGTACAGGATATATGAGCCACCCTACGAGTCGTAGCCCAAGCTACGAATCATACTGTGCCCTCGTAGCAGGTAATAGTGTCCAAAATTAGGATTTTTCAAAGTGAAGGTCATCTATACGTGGCCAGCCTACGAGTCATATGTCTAAGTACCACTCGTAGGAAGGAGCCTCGTAGCCTGAAATAGTGTTGCCAAAATTTGGACAAAGAACTCCAACTTGGGACTATGAGAAGACACTACGAGTCATATATGAGACCACAACTCGTAGCAATGGATCGTAGTAGTCAAGTCCAAAATGCGAAGTGCTGACTACGAAAGCCCAACTACGACTCGTAGGTCACCCTACGAGCCGTAACTTCGAACAGTACCTGCTATCAGCTTATTTTCTATTTTTATTTTTAGGGTCTTTTTGTAAATAGTATAAATAGTTAATGATAGGGTTTTTGAAAGGGAGATTCGACACTATACAAATTCTACATCAACTTTGAATAACTTTTCTAGGGTTTAGTGTAGGTTTTAGTATTTTACTTTTGAAGACCCATTTTGGGGGATTTGAAGTCACTTGTATTCAACTTTCATTAATCCAAGTTTGTGGTTTTAATATCAAGGTGGTTTTGTTCTTCATTGTTCTTAGGTAATCTCTAAACCATGTTTATTCCAACCATTGTTTGTGTTTTTTCCCTAGTCGTGGGTGGCTAAGCACCCACAACTTGGGGTTGTGGGGTCCATGAGGAGTTGACTTAAAATAACCTAGATTTTGTGCATTTCTTTGATTTGGTATTTGCATATATTGTCTACTTCCTTTCATTTGGAATGTTATTTGGTGGTGGCCAACACCAAAACCCCACCTACTATCATGATCCCAAGGTAGTGACGAATAGGAAAAGGGAAGTAGATGACAGGATTCAATTAATGTGTTCTCGTCTAATCAACCAAACCTGACCAAGAGTAGGTTGTCTAGGACAATGGGTAACGCTTAGTTGGCACACCATGGTTGCTGACTACACGCCATGGTGAAATTCGACCTTCACCTTCACAAGAAGGCTGGAAGAACCTAAGTTACCATCTTGCATGCAATGTCTTGATTGGAGTTATGTTGTTTGGGGTAATTGAGTCAACGAATCATGGGGAACACAATTCCTAAGTTGTCCCTCAGTGATTGTCTTCTCGTATTTATAGTGTAGTATTTCCATTTGTTCTTCATCTTGAATTGCAACCCCCCCTCATTCTCGAGAATATAGTGATTGATGCTTGAAATAATTATTAGTGGATCAATATAGTCAAGCCCCGTATTCCCTATGGATTCGACCCTAACCCTTGGTCAGGTTTATACTTGACTGCGTCCACTTTACTGTTAGAGCGTGAACATCATAATGTCGTAATATATAAAGCACGACTCATGGCACAAGGATTTTCGAAAAGGTCTGGCATTGATTATGGGGCTACAGATTCTCCTGTGGCAAATGCAATTACCTTTGGGTATCTAATAAATTTGTCAATTAATGAAAAGCTTGAAATGCATCTAATGGATGTGGTCACAACCTATTTATATGGCTCATTGGACCATGATATTTTATGAAAATTTTTGAAGCATTCAAAATTCCTAAAGCACACAAAAATTCAAAAGAAATTTGTTCAATAAAGCTTCAGAAATCCTTATATGGATTGAAACAATTAAGGCGAATGTGGTATAGTAATCATAGTGAATATTTGCTAAGGAAGGATATAAAAATGATTCTATTTGTCGTTGTATTTTTATATGAAGGTTGGGATCTGAATTTTTTTATAATATCTGTATATGTTAATGACTTGAACATTGTCGGCAATTCTAAGGAGCTTTCAAAAGTTGTTGAGTGTTTGAAGAAAAAATTCGAAATAAATGATCTTGGAAAGACAAAGTTTTGTCTTGGCCTGCAGATTGAACAATTGACTAATGAGATATTTATCCATCAATCAACATACACTCAAAAGGTTTTGAAGCGATTCTATATGGACAAATCATACCCATTGAGTACTCTAATGATTGTGAGATCACTCGATATTAATGAAAATCCATTTCGACCTCAAGAAAAGGATGAAGAGATTCTTGGTGATGAAATCCATATCTCAGTGCTATTGGGGCACTAATGTACCTTGCCAACAACACACGATCAGATATTTATTTTGCAGTAAGTTTATTGGCGAGATTCAACTCATGTCCAACAAGAAGACATTGGAAAGGTGTTAAGCATATATTTAGATATGTTCAAGGAACAATTGATATGGGATTGTTATATTCTAATGCATTCAAATAAAAAATGATCGATTATGTAGATGCAGGATATTTGTCTGACGCATACAAAGATCGATCTCAGATAGACTATTTATTCATATATAGAGATATAGAGATATCATGGCGTTCTATGAAGCAAATAATTGTTGCTACTTCTTCAAATCATGCAGATATAAAAGCCATTCATGAAGCAATCTGAGAGTGTGTATGGATGAGATCAATGACTCAACATATTTTACAATCATGTTATTTTTCTCTACAAGCAAAGGCTCCAACAATATTATATGAAGAAAATGTTGCTTGCATAGCTCAACTGAAGGGAGGAAAGATCAAAGGGGACTGAGCAAAACTTATTTCACTTAAGTTTTATTTCACACATGATCTTCAGCAAAGTGGTGAAGTAGATGTTCAGCAGATTCATTCGAGTAATAATCTTACAGATTTATTCACTAAGACATTGCCGACGTCAATATTTGAGAAGCTAAGCTATAATATTGGAATGCGCCGTCTCTAAAATATCAGATAAAGGTTTCATCAGGGGAGTATAATACGCACTGTACTCTTTTTTCCTTAACCAAGGTTTTGCCCCATTAGATTTTCCTGGTGAGATTTTTAATGAGGCAACACTTAAAAGATATTACAAGATGTGTGTACTCTTTTTTCTTCACTAGGCTTTTTCCTAGTAAAATTTTAATTAGGAATATTATCTATGAACATCCACAGAGGAGTGTTACAAATACATCAATTTCGGTGGATGTTTCATTGACAAATACATTAACTTGGTGGATTTTCATCCACTTATTCATGTACCTCTTTATTATATTAAGTTAATATTTCCTTAATGTATTGGTAAAAGATTGTAAATAGATGATTTATTTTCATCCTATAAAAGGGGTATTATTCACTCTTTGTAAATACACACTTTATGAGAATAAACAATACTCTCTACATACTATTCTTTCAATATCATTTTGTCTTCATTTCTTATTTAGTATTCTCATATTGCTAATACTTTATAATACTTTGTAGTGAAAAAACCACGGGGAGAAAAACATCTTAGTCCACCCATCAAAGAAAATACCAAAACAAAGTATCAATCACTAAAATATATCTACACACTCTATCAGTCTAACATGCATCTAAATTTTGCCTCACAAATTGTCATTAAGCTTCCAAATTCAATATAAATCTTTTCTTGTGATGTCAAGTATAAGTTGTTTTTGGTGCATTAGAGCATCATGCACTAGTTGTAATAGGCATTTCCCATTTGATGAGAAGATCTTTAGTCCTCAATCTAGTGGTGGATCCAGAATTTTAACTCAGGGGTTCAAAACATAATAAACATATAAATGAGCAAATAAATCAACAAAATACAATTTCCAAAGAAATACTTAAGAAAAGAAAAAAAAATAATGCTTTAAGTAGGATTCATACCTTGAACATAAGAGTTCATTTAAAATGAAACCTACCATTATGTTAGTCGTTGATTATTGTTTAGGGGGTTCAAGTTTAATATATATACGCAAATCTAGAAATTTTACCTTATATATATAGTGAAAATTTTCGCCGTCACCCTAGGTCCACCCCTGCATCAATGCATGACATTTAGTTGTTCCGATGCGATATTAGACACATCCCTCCTTTGTCTCTTTAAAGCAATGGAGGCATATGAAATTTCTCTCTATTTATCTGTATGAACTGATTAGTGCCATTCAGTAGTTCCAAATATGTATGATTTTCTATAACCATCTAATATGCTTGTGTGGAAAGGAAAAAAGTAGAAGAAAAATAAAAGAGAGAAGAAAGAAGAGAAAAGAGAAGGAAGAAGAGGAATAATTCAAATTTTAAAATTTAGAAGTGAAAAATGAGGTTTTTTTAGTTAAAAAAAAATAGCAATTTAATTTTTAGCCCCAAATATTCAATAATTATAATCACATCCTAATTCCTTGAACTATTTTTGTCTTGGTCAAAAATAGCTTCTCTGTATCAACATTTAAGAGGCCACTTTAGTTGAATCATCCCACGAGACTATGGTCTTTTCATTCTTTTTGACTTTAGATAGTGAGATTACAATATGTGTGTTACAACTAATACCTACACAAATATACTCAACCGTACAAATAATATAGAAGGGTAAATCCAATTATTGAACCCAGAGAGACTTGTGGAATTGATTGTCTACTTTGAATGCTTATTTTACTATTCGGGCCGGGGTAACGAACAACTTGAATTTTTTTTAATTTTATTATACTACTTTACTAGAGTTAACACAAAACGTTATAGCAAGCCAAGATTGTGCTTTTACGAAATTCAGATGAGAAAGTCTAGGGTCATGGTATTGTAAAAATCCAATTAAGTTATCAAATCATCCACTTAAATATTTTCTTGAGTTATTAGTTGCAGGTTGATAATTAAGGGTTTTATAATTAACTCTGAGCCTATGTCACGACCCAACCCAGGGACCGTGATTAGTGCCGATTGGGCACCCAAACAAACACTAAATCGGATTTCCAACTATAATAGTTAAGGAATCTATCGAAATTTCGGCAGAGTTTCCTCTATTTTACTGACTAACCAAACCTGCAAACAGCAACCCCAGCA
>JAPFFP010075767.1:0-23311 GCA_026153255.1 Solanum medicagineum | reverse complement strand
ACATCCGACCCCCCCTCACCCCGCAATGAGCGGGAGCCTTTTGAGGCACTGGGGTATGTTGTTGTTGTTGTTGTATGCATCTCAATTTCTAATTAGCAGATCATCAATGTTATTATTTTTAGCAATACAAATGAACTTAACTATCCACCAGCATAAAGATTTTTCACAGATTGTGGAACTTGGGAATTTGCACAAACAGGATTTGATGCCTTGTTCCTGTTAAAGGAAGTTTTGCAAAACTAAGCTGGGTGCTACACTCGCACAAATGAAAAAAAATTATGCTTGTTCAAAAATTATAAGATGTAACCATTCTAATTGTAACCATCTTGACATCCTTACATGTGAAAATGCTCTCTAGTACACCCCAACACAAACCTAGCCCTGGCAACAAAGTTAACATCTGTTTTTTTTAATTGAATGTGTTCATTCTGACCAACCAACTTGGCTAGCTAGGGGTTGCTTGGCCACGTTCAGCATCCATGCTAGCAAATATGACCCATGATTATCCAAAACAACCCCCGGCCACACCATGTGTTGGTTTCTAAAAATCACGCAATATCATGGGCGAAGCTCCTTATAAACTTCTCAATGTGTAGTAAAGTTTTGCAGGTTTACTGGAATGTGGAAGGCCAATTTTTTATGGGTAATTACATCAAGAAAAGAATATGACAAGAACAAGAATGATGAAAACTAGAGCGGTTAATATGGGTTGGTCCATTCCATTTGGGCTAGTCCATACGAGCTTTGAAGTTTAACGGGTTAGGCCGGGTTGGTTAATTTTTTTTGTGGGCCAAAAAAGAGCTAGCGCAGTACATTAGTCAATGGGTTGCGGGCCTTGTCGGGCAAGTTCATATTTTTAGAAGTATATTTTTTTTATAAATTTTGCAATTAAATTATGATTTAAAATATTAAAACAAATAGCAACATGACAATATTACATGGTATTAGTATTATTATTACATACTAGTCTTGCTGTACGCGCTTTGTGCGTGATCAAAACGTGTACCTTGTTTGATAACAAACATTACGGAGAAAAAATAAATTTAATTATGAACTAATAAAAAAGATAAATAATTCACTAATTTGATAAATTATTTATTTATAAACGTCTTATATATAGAGATTCTATTATTAATTAGAACTCATCGTAAATTAGAATTTTCCGCAGCGAGTATAGGATATTTTCTTGATTCAAATAGGGAAGAAGTAGAAATCTATCATATAAGAAAGATTTAGGAGTCTTTCCATGGCTAGAAATTTTTATTTTATTGCTTCTTCTCATATATTTTAAAAGTCAATATGATAAATATAACTAATGGATTTTCAACAGAAGACATTACAAATTACACAGAGGCAAATAAAAACTCTCTCTAAAAACCCTTGCGGAACCTCCTTCGACATGCCGGAGCTGCCCGCCCACTGAGGTTGGTAAAAAATTTCCCTCAAAGAGAACCATTTCCCCACTTTAACCATCTCTAATAATGTACAAGGTAGTGGAGCATCGAATGCTCCAGTAGTAGAAAAAGTTATAGGAAAGTCTTATGCAGATTTTCTAAAACCTGCACGGGGTACTGGTAGCCCTCAAAACCAATTGATCTCGGTTAAACGTCCTACATTCAATAGTGGTATTCCCCGCATTTCATGGACTGAAGAGGAAGTACGCAATATGAATTTCACAGATAATCTCCAATATGCTGTGATTGGTAAATTTACCTATGGGTGGCCGAATCTAGATGATTGAGGAAGATTTTACCAAAACAGTGTAATGTAAAGGGACAATGCCAAATTGGATTACTGCGGCATAGACATGTGTTGATACAATGTGATCTTTTTGAGGATTTTGTTACATTGATCTCTAAGCCATCTTATCACATTGTGGACAAAAATGGGGCATATTATCCAATGAGAACATTAATTTATGATGAAAAATTTACAATGGAGGCAGAGACATCCCAAGCCATGGCATGTATATCATTTCCAGATCTTCTCCCTAATTTCTTTGGAAAGGAGACAATTTTTTCACTGGCGATAGGAATCGGGAAGCCAATTTATTTGGATGCAGCAACGACTAACAAGATGAGACCTAGTTATGCTAGGGTTAAAATTCAAGTGGATCTCCTAGGTAATTTACCAGATTGTGTAGAGATAGAGATCAAAAATAAAGAGAATGTCACAACAAAGGTGGTTAAAATTAGAGTTGAATATGACATTCTACTGAAATATTATAAGAAATGTAAGCTTCTAGGTCATAATGAAGATGAATGCAGGTGCTACATCCTGAGTTGAGGAGACAGGATAATAGAGGGTCGGAGGGAAGGGTGGGTATAGAAACCTTGCATTCAAAAATTTTAGTACTCGTTGGCATCCTACCAATAGAAGATTTACTAGAAATACTAATGAAAAGGTTACAACAGATGGTATGCAACTGGAGAATGAGGATCAAGTGATTAAAAATAAGAAGTGCAAGTTAATATTAATAAAGAGGGGGTAGGGGAGCAAGTTACCACGAAACAGTGGGTCACTGACACGTTCTATAGTTATTCATGATCTACCGGTAATCAAGGAAACAATGGGGGTACTCCAACGGGTAAGAATGATACACTAGTGGTGAATGAGCCTTTAACAGTTTTGGTTGTTTACAATGACCTGCAAAATAGACAAGACCAGAAAGTTAGTCAATAACAACAACAATTAGCAGCAAGACAGGTTACAGATAAGGAGAATAAGGATCGCAGTAATGCTATGGTTCTATATGTTAAGGACAGGGAAAGGGAGAATGTGGATTTGAAAGAGCCACAAGTTTTAGCAGTGGAATAATGTGAGATGGTGAAGCATGATATGGGTGGAGAGGAAAAGGGCCAAGATAGTAGATTCAACAGTGCTAATAGAGATAGTATGATAAAAAATGTCAACTATGGAAGGGAGGGTTAGAATGCAATAACTATCTATGTTGTTCCCATTAAACAAAGTTCCCCGATAAGGGATTTAGACAGGCTAGTTTCACATCAAGTGGAGCAAGCAGATGATATTTTTGATACTGGAAAAGTGCAACAACATATGGAAGTTTGGGGAGAAGATAGAGATGAAATTGGTAACTTCAGTAATTTGGAACAAGTGTTAAGGGATGCAGGGGATTTCACACAGGTTAAATAAAAGAAGAAGTTGAAAGGGGCTGGAGAGAAGTCAATTAGGGCCAATTCAATGAGGGCTAGCAATAGTTTTAAATCTTTAATTTGGAACATAAGGTCGGTAAGAACTCATCATTCATTTCATAGAGTTCAGATGCTTCATAGACATCACAAATTTGATTTCATTGCTCTTTTTGAGCCTTTTCAAGAACCAAGACATGTTCAACAGTACAAGAGAAGACTTGGTATGTAGTACTCTAAATATAATTTGAATGGAAAAATATGATTGTTTGTAAATAATGGGATCCAGGTAGAGGTTGTTGCTGATTCTGAGCAGCAGCTGACAATTAGAATGGTGTTGAGATATTGGATTTGTGGGAAGATATATATCGGATTGGGTAGAACATGAATCTGCCCTGGTTTGGGGGGTGGGTGGGTTTTAATGTCATCTTGGATGCTGAGGAGAAGATTGTGGCACTTCTCGTATATCCTAATGAAGTGGAGGATTTTGCATTTTGTATAAATTCTTGTGAGCTAATGGATATAAATTTCAAAGGTAGTCCTTTCATTTAGTGTAATGGAATAGTTGATGAGGGTTGTATTTTTAAAAGGTTGGATAGGGTTGTTCTTAATCACTTGATGATGGATGATTTTGGACAAGTGGAGCTGGAAGTGTCACGACCCAAACTAGGGCATGGATGTGACACGACGCATGGGGACCCGAAAGAACCCCAAGTAAGCCTCTTAACATATCATTACACATCCTTGGTTGCGGACGCAATTAAACATAATAATAAAGTAGAAATAAGGGCATAGGGACTAAGGGAAAACTTTCATTTCATAAAAACATCAAGAGAGTCAAAGAGAGTCAAGATCATAACATCCTTACATATTTGTCCAACAATACCTCTAAACATAGAACTTAGTGAGGGCCAAGACAAGAAACCAGACTCATCCTCATACTAATGACATTAGGCAATCCAAATATACGAGATATAGTCTAAACATAAGTATGAAAGAAGATAGATATTGTCCCCGGACTTCAGGACTCACCAAAAGCTAACTTGAACAATTCGTCTAGCCACGAGGAGGAGAATCAATAGAGGCTCTGGTTCCTATATAGTAATATCATGTAGGCATAGAGTATACGTTAGTATGTTTGAATGTATTAAGTATGTAGGATGCAATGCAACAATAGATAGACAACATAATCAAAATGCATAATTAGGCAATAGATGAGCATATAACAATATGACATGCATGGAAGATGCTTAGAGTAAATCATGCTTACATAGACATAATACATGTGTAGCAAGTGACCATCAATATAGGAAATCAAGGTACAAACCCCTCGATATGGTTAATGAGGTACCAACCCCTCAATATGGTTATACGGGCCTACTACCCCCCCGTACTAGGCAACCAAGGTACAAACACCTCGATGTGGTTAATGAGGTTCCAACCCCTCAATATGGTTATATATGCCTACTACCCCGTACTAGGCAACCAAGGTACCAACCCCTTGATGTGGTTATACGAGCTTACTACCCCCCGAACTAGGCAACCAAGGTACCAACCCTTCGATGTGGTTACCCGGGCCTACAACCCCCCGAGTTAGGCTTGGTCAACTCACAACACTATAGAAGTTCATCATGAAATTAACATATATACAATATACGTTCATCATCATAAAGTTATATATCTCATATGCCAAGTATTAGGCCTTCAATAACTCAAGAATCATAACCAGACATTTCATCAAACACTTGGCAGGTGTGTAATGCTAGTATAAAAATATGCAATTCAAGAGAGAAATCATGCAAGAAAACTTGAAGTAAATAGCCCACTAATACTTGGTAATACTATCTTGCAAAATATATTGAAATCCCTCATCAAATCCCAAAAGAGATCACGGTTCTAAAGCTTAAAACATGCATAATCATAATAGGTAAATCATCTCATGGTATAGACTTAAAAATGAGTAATCATGCATTTTCAACCAAACTTTCATAAAATCCCAATATAGTATATAGTCATAATCTCTAATGAATAATATCTAGAAGCAACACAACTTGAAAACATGTAATTTTAATAGAAATAGAAGATTGGGCTTCATGGGTGAAAGGTACCCATGAATGAAACCCACATACCTTGGACCTTGAATTTCTTGAAATTGAGTTGTGAAAGACTTGAAATTTGAAAGTGAGTCTTGGAATCCAAAGCTTGCTCTCGAGTTTCCTTGAATTTGTATTGGGGTTTTGATGGAGGCTTTTGAGAGAATTTGAGAGTGTATTCTAACTGGGAGGAGTGAATTTAATCTTTAGGAAAGGATTTAGGTCTTTAGAAAGTGTGAAGATAGCATAGAGTCCCCAAAAGACCAATAGAAATGACTAAATTTACGGAATGCCATTAATGAAACGAAATTTGGCAAAAACCCGTATATATCCCTGCACATTCTAGTTCTATGAAAACGAGCATAACTTCTTCATCCGAACTCTAAATAAGGTGAAACCAAGTGCGTAGAAAGCTAATTCAAAGAGATTTAATTTGGTAGGTTGTGGGCCACCCAGTTCTTCGTGTGCTAAGAGATATGCCCCTTTATAGTTGACCCTCCTACCGGTACTTGTGCAAAAACATAGCCAACGGAAATTCCTTTGAACTTGGCTTGATATGGGGGACCCATGATGGTCTTAAACGACATAAATATGCTTGACTTAGATTTGAATGAGAGCTTGAAGCTTGAAAGAGTTTCTTGAGATTCGGAAATGAGTTTGGGACACTTGAACTGGGTGAAATATTTGTCTAAGTATTTGAGAGAGTATCGGGGAATGTATTGTATGATATGAAAGTGAAATATGGCTAAGTATAGGTATTTTCACGTATGGGAAGGCTTAGGCCAATGACCCAAAAGGCTTGGACCACAACACAAAACTAGGCACCAAAATACACTATGACGCGCTATGGGCGCGAATCTTCACCGTTTTTGCCAACTTTGAAATGTCGGATTTTGCTACGGTTGCTCTAAATTTTGGGTTAGACCGATTTTTTCCCCTAAACAAGAATATGAAGTCAGATTTTTGATATTACACATGGATTTTGAGATATATGAAAATTACGATTCCGGTTCTAAGGTACATTTTTGGGCACTTTTTGGGGTCGTTTCAGGAACATCTCTCCAGATCAGGTTCAAATCATGCCCCATTATTGCTACCCTGTGGATCTAAGATTGCACATGGTTATAAACCGTTCAGGTTCTTGAACTTCTGGGCAGATAAAGAGGGTTTCAGGGAGGTTGTTCAACAGAATTGAGGCTCAGTTCAGAGTGAAGATATGTTTGTTAACTTCAAAGTTAAAACGAAGAAGAAAAATGTTGCTCTAGCTAGATGGAGTAAAGAAAGCTTTGGAGATATCTTTCAACAACTAGCTATCAGAGAGGAGTTAGTTTAAGTGAAAGAATTTTTTTTTGAAGAAAGTCCTAATGCTAAGAATAGAACCATTTTAAATAAGGCTCATGCTAAATTTACAAAGTATTTAAAGATGGAAGAAGATTTCTTGAGACAGAAGGCTGAATGCAATGGTTTACTGGAGGAGATAGAAATACGAGATTCTTTCATAATGTGGTTAAAGGGAGAATAAAGAGGTTGGAAATTAATAGGATAAAGAAGGAAAACGGGTCCTAGGTAGAAGGGTCGGAAATGATGGCAGATGTTGTTCAATTCTTCATAGAGCAATTCACTAAGGAGAACCATGCTACTGATTTTCCATTAGTGGACTTGGTATCTATTGTAATTACTGGAAATGATAATGTTGTACTAAACAGAGCCCCAACTGGGGAGGATATTAAGAGAATAGTCTTTTCTCTCGATGGAAATAGTGCAAGTGATCCAGATGGTTTTACAGGGCTGTTTTATCAAACATGCTAGGACATTGTGGAAGCTGATGTAGTAGTAGCGGTTGTAGCTTTCTTTCAAGGGAAGCCTTTACCAAAATCCATCACCCATACTAATCTGGTTTTGATTCCAAAGAAGGATAGGGTGACATCTTTCTCAAAATTTAGACCTATTAGTCTTAGCAATTTTATAAATAAGATTATATCAAGAATCCTACACGATAGATTGGAAAGATTCTTGCCTAATCTTATTTCTGCTAACCAATTTGGTTTTGTCAAAGGAAGGAGTATTGCAGAAAATGTTTTGCTTGCACAAGAAATAATTGGGGACATAAGGAAGAGAAGTAAGGAGGTTAATGTTGTTATCAAGTTGGATATGGCTAAGACATATGACATGGTTGACTGGGCCTTCTTGATGACTGTTCTGGCCAGAATGGGTTTTGATAAGTTGTTTATAGATAAACTCTGGAGATTGGTTGCTAATAATTGATACTCTATACTGATTAATGGCCATACTTGTGGTTTCTTTCACTCTACCAGGGGCGTAAGCAAGGAGATCCTTTATCCCCTTAATTATTTATTCTAATGGCAGAGGTCCTATCTAGGGCTTTAAATAACCTTTTTAATTATGCAAGATTTCAGGGTTATGGTTTGCCAAAATGGAGTGAGCAGATTAATCATCTTGCTTATGTTGGTGACACAATTATCTTTACTAAAGCAGAAAGCTCTACATTGGAATTACTCATAGAAACTTTGAAGGGTTATGAAGCACAATCAGGACAGAAAATCAACAAGGATAAGAGTGCTTTCTCTGTGTATCACAAGGCTGCTCATGCTGATATTAGAAGGGTAGAGGAAGTTACTGGCTTTCATAGAGGTAAGTTTCCTTTGACTTACTTGGGAATGTCCAGTGGGTTATGCAAAGAAGAAGAAATCCCATTTCTCAAATCTTATTAAGAAGATTCAATCAAAGTTGCAGGCTTGGAAAGGAAAGTTGTTATCTTTTGGTGGTAAGACTGTATTGATTAACAATATTTTACAAAGAATTCCTATATATCAATTATGTGTGATCATCTCTCCAAAGTGTATTATTCATGATATTCATAAAATATTTGCTAGATTTCTATGGAATTTTAAGGAGGAAGGGGGAAATAAACACAAGGTTGCATGGGAAGATGTATGTTTACCTAGGAAAGAAGGGGGACTAAGATTTAGATCCCTATTTGAGGTATCTAGAGCCTTGTTTGCTAAACTTTGGTGGTGTTTCAGAACACAAAAAACTATGTGGTCCAATTTTATGTGGAATAAGTGTTGTAAAAGGTATAGACCACAAATTGTAAAATGGCAAGGAGGCTCTCTTACTTGGAAGCATATGTTAATGGCTAGGGATTTCTTTGATCAGGAAATTTGGTGGCAGATTAATTGTGGACACAAATATCATGTAGTATAATTGGACCAAGCATGGGGCTTTATATTATCATCTTACCGTTTCCTTTACTAATGAGGTGATGGAAAAGGATGTGGATCTATTAATGGTGGATGGTAGATGGGATGAGGCTAGGTTGAGGAATATCTTCCCTACTGAGATGTGGATCATATTAACAGAGCTATAGAAGTGAAGGCAGTTGAAAGAAGTTCTAATGTGCCTATCTAGATGCCTACAACTTTTGGAAAACTTACAATGAAATCTCCTGGGATATTTTGAGGACTCCAGGTGCTTTACATGAATGTTTTGAAAAAACATGGGGAGAAGGGATTACCTTTTTTCTTTGTAAGGAGGATGTTTAAAAAGAGAATCCTAATTAGAGAATTTTGGATCAAGATTGGAATGGTGGACGAAGCTATATGTTGTTGTTGTGATCAAATGGTGGAAGATTACCATCATCTCTTTCTGCTATGTCCTGCTGCTAATCAGTTATGGAAATGGTTTTCAATGGGTGCAGGGATTCAAGGTCCATGTAATTACTTAAAGGGGACAATTCATAAGTGGTGGAAGGCTGAATGTCCTAGCAAACTCAAACCATTGTTTAATACTATTCCCTCTATTATCTTATGGGTATTCTGGAAAAAGGAGGAGTAGGTTAAAGCATGGGGATGGTAACAGTATATATGACATGATTCTGGAGGTTAGTAGATGTATTCATATATTTGCAAGAATGAAATATCCTTGGCTAAGGAACATTCCAGATGGTTGGAGTGATTTAGTTCACTTTTTGGGAGGTTTTAAACTAATTACTGTTTCCAAAATAGTCTACTGGAAGCTACCTACTGAAGGGAGGTTTAAGTCTAATTTTGATGGAGCTTCTAAGAGCAATATAGGCCCTTGTGCTGATGGCTTTTGTGTTAGGAATTGGAGAGGGGATTTTGTCATTGCAACATCCACTATTTTGGGGGTCACATCAAGCCTGGAAGCTGAGATTAGTGCCCTGGAGGAAGGCTTGAATCTTTGTGTCAGGGAGATATGGCTACCAGTGACGATGGAAACTGACTCCTTAATGACATTTAACTATATATTGGGGATTTGGGAGGTACCATGGAGGATCAGGCTAAGGATTAAAAGAATTACTGAGACTAGGAGGAAATAACAAAGTGGAAATTGAGCACATCTGGAGAAAAGACAACAAAGTGGCGGATTATTTTGCTAACCTAGTTTTTTGTTTTGCAGGTATAGAAAGCATCACATTCAGTCACTACAATAGATTCCTAAACAGGGGCGTGCAATATTGGCCCTAGATGCAGAACATATACCAAATCTTCGAATAACAAGGATGCAAAATCCAGCTTACACAATTCAGTCTCATAATAGCTGAATGGAAAAATAAAGAGAGACAGTAGTGAAAGTACCTAATACATATGGCAAGCCCTTCAGTTGTTGGTTAAATAGTGGTATTAGCTCCTTGTGGGCTCAATCTGTTGACAAACAAAGAAGGGATAAGTTTTGGCGTATTACCGACCTAATCGGAAAGAAAGGTGACAATTACACATTTGAAAATGCAAGGATAGTGACGGGCTGAAGCATGTGCAGTAGTGTGCATCAGTAAGCTTAGATACCTGGAGAATTGACCATTTCCATCATGGTATTGAGTTGAAGAAGTCTTCACCGGAACTGACTTTAGGGCGTCGTGAGAGCTTTGACGCCATATGAAGCCAATCCAAGCTCAACACCCTATGATTACACTAGTGATGGGTTTGATTTACATCATTCGCAGAACTTTGAACTTCTAGAACCGGATATGTGTCGAGAAACAAAAATAGACAGACTTTACCATCGTCCCCTTTCTATTTGAGTTTCAATTAGGACTCATCATGCTAGATTTCTGCTTAGCAGCAATTTTTGTTCAACGCCAGTGGCGGACTACCCGTTGACAGTGATAGTGGAGTCTGATTGCTGCGTTGCTCTGTGCGCTGATTTAGAACAAGAAAAGAAAAATTCACACTTTCCCTTTGGAAAGTTTAGACTTTAGAATTTTCTGGTGTTGTTAGGATTTTTAGCAAATGATAGATATGGGTTTAGTTTGGGCCGGTTTGTGGCCCCGTAGACTTATTAATTAAGCAAGCAATAAACTTTTTTTCCTTTTGGCAAGAAAAAATAATTAAATAATAATTTAAAGAAAAATGGTGAAAAGACGATTTCATCTAAAGAAGAGATTTTTAGTGAAGGGCAAAAAGTTCAAACATTTCTAGGGGTCTCCGTACTTTTAATATAGTATAAATATAGATTCTAAAAACATAATTTGTATTTCAATTTTAATATTTAAAATTTTTAAAAGAACTTTGAGTTTAGACTCTTATTATTTTTAAGGCAATTTACTTAAATAGTATATTATATAACAATAATTACGAATTTTAATACAATTTTTTAGTCTTACCCGAAATACCTCAACTTTTTTTTAGCCAAAATAGCTAAAATGTTATATGACATTTCTCTCTCTGCAGTAATTTCTACTCATTTCTCTTTCTTCCATTAATTTCTTTCTCTCTTTCATTAATTTCTACAACATTTCTCTTTCTTCCATCAATTTAATTTTATCTCTCTCCTAATAAATTTTCAATAGTTCCATCACTTTTTGCAAATTTTTCTCTCGACATCACTTCTTGCATTTTTTCCTCTCCTAATAATTTTTCAATGGATCCAACTTCCATCACAAAATCATGTTATATGTTAAATTTGTATTATAAAAGAATACATGCATAATGGATTTATAGCACAACTTTTATATATTGACATATAAACTAATTTAAATAGTTCTTGAGTGGCTGAAATTCGAGTATAATTTTTTTTGACATTTATTAATAAAAAAATATAAACGACATAATACATTTTGAATTCAATATATTAAACATATTATATGCATATTTTAATACATGTGGTGAATATATTTTTAATACAATAATATATTTTAGCACCTTTAATAAGAGAAAAAATAAAAACATAAGTATAATACATTTTCAATTCAACATATTATAGGCATGTTTCAATGCACATAGAGAATACATAACTAAATTCTTTTTAAAAGAAATGTGTCATAAGTATTATGTATGACTTTCAATATTTCGGTACTATTTAACTTGACTTATATTATAAGAAAGGTATTATATTTGTTAGAACAATAATAATCGAATTCATAAAAATGGATAATATTAAAGTAAAATTGTATTTACAAATATTGTTTATATTTAGTACAATTTTAATACAACTGTAATACAATTTTTCAGAGTTTCATCTTTTCTTTTCTGGTGAATTACCACCACCAGACCATCATCGAATTGCCAATAGCTCCAACCAACCAAAATAAATTACACGCGTTCACCCATAATATAAGGACTTACAATCATCCAAAATATAATTTAAGAACTTCAAAAATTACGCATGCTAGTTCCTTTTTTTTTTAAAGATATTTTAGCTATAAGACAATAAAATAAAAAGGAACAAAAAATAATACCCAACATAGATGAATTGGCAATTCAGAACGATCTTATTATTTTAAATTAAAAACAACGAATTCAATGTTGTAGAAATTAAGGAATGCCCTGGCGATTGACGTTATTAGAAGTAGAAAGATGAGACTGGGCAGATCCACCACCAGAGAGTGTCGGAGCGTCAGTCGAACTAGCAGCACCACGTCTAGGAATTGGCTGTTGATGGCCTTGTGTTCCATACCTCTATTTCTTGTAATCTTCCAAATTCTTATAATGTGTGTATGAACTTGTATCCGCTGACAATCCCTCTAATTTGAAGATGAGGGGTTGAAGGGAAAGAGGAAGAAGAGAAAAGACAACCGAGAGGGCAGAAAAGAGAAGAGAAGAAAGAGAAAGAGAAGGAGAAGGAGAAAGAGAAGAGGAAGAAGAAAGAGATGGGTGTTCTTGTAATTTGGTAAAATATGCAATAGATCGTAATTAAAAAAAAAAGTATCCTAAAAAGGATAATAGTTGATGTATAATGTATTATTTATGTAAATAATTCTTATTTTTAATACTCTATTTATTTTATTCTTAATTATTTTTTGATTTGGCCCATGGACTGACCCAATTCATGTTGCAAAAGCCCAACAAATCAACGTGCTTATTCGAACTTGGCTAAAAAATGGGCTCTAAAAATCTTACCCAAACCTGCAAAATCACAAGTTAGGCTAGGCTGGCCCAATGAGCCTAGCCCATATTGACGGCTCTAATGAAAACTATGGGTTGAGTTAAAAAAGGGATGATTATTCCTTGGTGTTCACAAATACCGGTAATGTTTAAATTGTTCCAACACTTTGAATTCATATGATATAGTTTGATCGGGTATGAAGTTTTAAAAATAAGTGTAAATCCAAAATTTGATTTTAAAATATGCTATAATATCAACTATTTGAAGTTACATATTTTCCTGACTATAAAAGATTATCATTAAGGATAGAATGAGAAGTTAGGGGAGCCTAAACAATAGTAAAGTAATCTTCATTTAATTATAGGTAACATATTCGAACAGTAGAAACATTAGAGTAGATTGTTTACATCACAATTCTTAAATACGTCTTTTTTTCAGACATGTGAATGTTTTATACTTTGAGCATTAAACTGTGTTATTTATATAATGAGAAGTTCAACTTACATCTTTTTGATGTTTAAAATAGTGTCTCATTCGTTTAGAATAGACTAATAAGAAACTTGCTTAATTCTTTTGGAAACAGAGGAGTTACTATGCAACATATGGTTTATATTTGAAACTTTTGAAAGAGAAAACATAAAATCTCCGATGAATTTATCCGCTAAATTTATTATAGCACTTTATTTTTTTTAATCATAGCACTTTGATTTTATATATAATTCATTACCCCTTTAATCTCATTTCAAGTGAATTTAATACTATATAATGGTTGATGTGACGAATTTAAAAAAAAATTGAGCACATAAATTACAAAAAATTAAAGAGAAAAAAAAATATGTTGGGCCTTTATTTTTTCTTTTTAGCCAATAACTTTTTTTTCCTCCTTCCTCAAACCTCATCATCCCCTCTCAACTCCATTGCTTGTTTTTTTCCCTTTGAAATACCCCAGCCTTACCCCTTTTTTCCTTCTTTGAACTCCTCCCTCCACCAACACCCACCCACCTGCCCGTCTCATTTATCCTTCTTCAAACTTCGGCACACTCAGCCACCACCTCACCTCTTTCTTCTTTTTTCGCACCCTCATCTCCGCCCCTTTCTCATTATTTGAGCACCCTACCCTTCTACCAATTTGTAAATGAAAGAAGGGAAGAAGAGGAAAAAAAATACAAAAGTAGATATCTTGTTTTTGTCTCAAGATCACTGCTCGTGGCAAGAATTTTGTAACTATATGTGATAAAGTAGAAGCTTTTATTTTTTAAAAATGAAAAATCTAAAAAAAAAAATTCAAATCAAAATTTGTTGTTACTATTTGTTTATTTTGATATTGCATCTTAAACATTAAGGATCTCTTTGGAAAATCACTTGATTATCGAAAATGGTGTAATTACTAGAGGAGTAATTACCATTCTAATAATTGCATAATGTAGTAATTACCGTGACCTATTTGTTTGCCACAATGTAATTACACAAATGTGTTGTTTGGTTGTACAAGTGTAATTAATTACAAGATTATATTAAAAATAAAAAGTGATTATCTAAAATTAAAAAATTATATTAGACAAATAATATTTATAAATAATGTTAAATTAAATATTCAAGATATATGTTGTCTTTTGAAAACATATTAATTTGTAAATATATGTTTTTAAATAACATTGTAAAAAAAATCAATTTATATTTTTCAAATTTGTACATTTTAATTTCCATCAATCTCAGATGGAGCCAAAGATTGACTATTTTTTGGCCTTGTAGTATGATGGAATAAAGCAAAATGACTCTTTAAACTATCTGCGCTTTTTTCATTTGTGAAGTAGCAGTTAGTCAATGCAACTTTCGACGCTCCTCATGGTCATCTGGAAATAGCCGCTTTATGTTTTTAAACATAGGGGTTAGGCTGCGTACATCCGACCCCCCTCACCCCACAATGAGCGGGAGCCTTTTGAGGCACTGGGGTATGTTGTTGTTCTTGAAATTTGTACATTTTAATGAAAAGAATCATAAAAATTAAAAATACAAACTTTATATGAACAACATGAAATGCATGTTTGACAAAAAAAGTTAAATATTATAAATATAACGTCATAGAAAATTGCTAAGACATTTGACAAAAAGTTAATCTATCAAATCTAACTAAAAAATAAATGACTTGTAATGTGAAATATCAAGTCAATACTACTAAAATATATAAAACAAAAAATATAACATAAGTTTAACATTCTGAATAAAAAATTTAACATAGTACTCCTATGTCAGATTTCAACATAACGTACATTAACATGATTTAAAATAAAAGGTAAGTTCATAACTTTATTCAACGATGAATTTATAACTTTATTCAAAGATGAATTCAACTTTAATTTAAAAATTAGAATACTAATAAAATCACGCTAAAAAAAAAATAAAATAAATAAATGACTTGTAATGTGAAATATCAAGTCAATACTACTAAAATAAATAAAACTAAAAATATAACATAAGTTCAATTTTAAAACAAAAAAAATAACATAATACTTTTATGTTAAATTTCAACATAACTGTCACGACCCGAAATACGGGTGTGATGACACTCACCTAACCTACCAAGGCGAGTGTAAGACCCCACTTATGGGGATAGGATAGATGCAAGAAATAAGCTTGGAAATTTGAAACTGTTGATGTTTACAAAGGGGTTTACGACTCGTAAGATGGAGTACGACCCGTAAAGTGGGTTCATAGAACCTGGTAGAATTGATGAAATTTGGGATCTTTCTGAAGTTCAATCTACGACTTATTAGACGACTCGTAAAGTCATCTATAAGTCAAGATGGTCTCGTATAATGGGAATCAGAGAAAGGGAGTCTCTGAAGTTTGAAAAACAGTCATCAGACGAAACCCATCTACGGCCCATAGAATGTTCTACAACCCATAAATCGGCTCTCACAGACCTGTCCGGTCAGGATTTTAATAGGGGTATTTGAACTTTCCTCTTTTTCTAAGTCCAAGCTACATCATTTTGACCCCATCTATGTCCGATACCAGCATATACAACCCTAATTCATCTCATTCCTCCTCATTCAAAAACCCTCTAAGTCTCAAAACTCTCTCAAGCTCTTCAAGAAGGGTGCAAGCTAGGATTTCAAATCTTCCACCTCCAAGTCAGGTTTCCTCCATCATAACTATCAAGGTATGTGGGTTTGATTGTGGGAATATTCCTTCCCACAAGTCCAACTTCTCAAAGTATATGGATTTATGGATTATTTGATGGGTATTTATGAGCTCTTGCTTACGGTGATATCATTATGCATCGCACACACGATTTCTATTTGGGTTCTTCAAGTAATGATTTATTATGCTAAAAATATTGTTGGGGTTTGACATTGTGATGGACGTTATGATATTAAAGTCATGTACTCTATGATGCCATGAAAATCTATGAAGGAACTTATGGGTTTTAGTTGGTTTTCATGATGCCCAAAACAAGGGTTTTACTAAATAATGGTTGGTTGATTTGAATAACTTTAAACGAATTGATTTTACTCCTCTCTTATTTCATACTCTTGAAATGCATGATGTTAAGTTCATGTGCATAAACCCACCATGTTTGACTAATTCTACATGACAAGGATTCTTATGTTGA
The DNA here is from genome assembly GCA_026153255.1 of Solanum medicagineum. Taxonomy (NCBI): domain Eukaryota; kingdom Viridiplantae; phylum Streptophyta; class Magnoliopsida; order Solanales; family Solanaceae; genus Solanum; species Solanum medicagineum. The sequence continues at coordinate 7,088 of JAPFFP010075767.1, read as the reverse complement.
TGAAGGATTATTGCATGAATTTCAATACAAGCATGTTATGATAAGTTATGGGCTCCTAAACATGTATTGAACTCATGAAATGTTCCTATGATTTTCAAGCAAAATGTTGATCCCTTATGCTATATATGCTACCCTCTTGTGAGTAAATCATGTCTACATGAAGAGGTCACACATGATAACCATTGTACCCTCATGTACTATCTAAAGCTTACTATAAAAGGTCATATATGTTACAATCTCTATCCTGATGTTTAATGCAATGCTTACTAGAAGGGGTTAAGTCTATGCTATGTTTTTACCCTTTAGTACAAGGTATATGCCACGTGTAGGGATAATGTATTTGAATGAGCTACTCATGCATGTTATCATGTTCTATAAGTTATGCAAGTTATGATTAAACTTATGATTATTTCAAGTATTCTGTGGGACTAGACCTAGTACTGAAGGAGGCTTAAGATTGGGGCTCGACCCAAGGGGTGCTTATGTGAAGTCTTGGTCTCTTAACTATGATCCAACATCGATTTATATTATTTTCCTAAATGGCCTTTTGCTAGTAGATCCAACTAGGTCATGTTACCCACTATGTGGGGTTACACTTGGTTTACCTTGGCAAGTAGACGACTCCTTTATTTGGTGCAGAGTGAACATCGGGATTTCAAGTAACAGCTCGTTTGGTCTTATATGTCGGTTAGGGTCTCCTCCCACATATGTATGATATATTATGCAAGTTTGACTATTTACATGCATGTTTTAACTTGAGCATTAATCATACATGTCATATTGAACTCATGTTCATTGATTATGATTATGCATATTGATTAGTACAACTCATGTTCCTTGCTGCATGGCACCACACATACTTAGTATGTTTCAAGTACTAACCATATATTTTTCCTACATGATCTAACCATGTAATGATCGAAGCTCATGTTCATCCTCTTCCCTATAACATTCCTATAGCGTGAGTCCAAAGCCCCGCTTCCCTTAGAAATTATATGTTTATGTGCTTATTTCTCTTTTATATTTCCGCTAAACTAAGGATGTGCTATGCATGCTTAAGAGGCCTATTTGGGGATCCCCTCGGGTTTCCACTCCTCGTGTCACGGCTAGGACCTAGGCTCAGGTCGTGACAAGCTTGGTATTAGAGTACTAGGTTTGTAAATGGTCCTAGGAAATCCAACTCATTGCGTCAAGTAGAGTCTTGTTCATGGTTATGCAACGCGCCTATGAATGGGAGGCTATGAGGCATTTTAGGAAATGGTTCACTTCTTCATGATCTATTTCATGCCTTAGATTTAAAATAAGATTTTTGTCATGACCTAAACCTAGGGTCTAGGAGTGACACGGTGAATGTGAACCTGAGAGTCCCCAAACAAGCCTCAAAGTATCCATATTCATATCATCGGTTCGAAAGCGTATACAAATAATAAGTACATAGTTCTAAGGGAAGAGAAAGTGGGATTCTCGCTATGGGGACATCATAGGGAAAGAGATTAATATGGATTCACATGGCACATAGCACATAAGAACTAAGGGACGAGTAAGTAGGACTCACTCTATGGGGGCAATTAAGGACTTAGGATCTTCAACTTTTCCACATCAAATCATACATTCTTATCATAATTCTCATAATCAATCCATGATATCCATATCAAATAAAAGAACACCATAACCATAAGCTCGAAATACAACATATAGCATATATTCGTACAAAGGTCTACAGGATGTCCAAGAATGCCTCTATTCATAAGATGGGACAGGGGTGAAGACACATCCCGGGCTCACTCTAAAAGTAATTAATATAAAAAAAGCACCATAGGTAGAGGAGTGTTGGCTTGTCCTTGGAAGAAAGATTTCACCATAATAAGTATCTAAAATCAACCCTAGTCGCCAACGGTAGATGAAGGTAGTCTGCGGTCCCTACATGGTGAGATCATATAGGGAAAAGTATGCGTTAGTACATTGAATGTACTAAGTATGCGGGGTGCAATATATATGACTTACTAAACCCACACTCAATGTTAGATGACAAGGGCACATATTATAGAAAGAAGTATATATCCAAAGAAAAGTAGTATAACAATATGCCATGAAATCACTGATGCATGAAGTGCAATAATGCTCATGTATAGTGGAGATATAACCTCAACCGACATGAGTAAGACTAAGCAATCTACTACTTGGAAACTCGATGAAATTCCCACATCGATAAAGAGGTGGTAAACTTGCCAAAGGTAAACCGTACTTCACCCTACGGGAACACATCCCATTTCAGATGAAGCAACCTTCCTTAAGGGAACATATCCCATTTCGGATAGGATTTCCACATATAGCATATAATAACACATTATACTTCATCTTACGGGAACCCATCCTATTTCATATGAAGCAACCTTCCTTATGGGAACACATCCCATTTTGGATAGGATTTCATATAACCTATGTTAGGAACATAGTTCAAGGAAAGAGAGCACTCCCTCAATCCATCGGTGCTAAGTCGACATCCCACGAGAATACCCATAAAATATATATACATGCTTTTAAAGAGGAGTATGTCTCATCAAAACATTTCAATGCATTCTTAGGCCTAAAGGCCAAAAATTATTCATAATAATTCATATTTAGGCTCAAATGCCAAATTGTAACTCATAGTCATAATACCCATGCATAAGAATAGCTCATATATATATATTCATATTGGTGCAAGCACCCATAATGCTTCAAGAGCCATAGTCAATAAAAATATATGTGATCACATTCTTGTCATAACTAATATCATATCAAAATCATATCATAAACATAATTGAGTTTAACCTACTTCATAAATTCCATAATAATCCAATGTCATGAATGCAAATACCATAAATGATGTGAGGAAGATATGGGTAATTAAGTTCCAATCTAAATTCAATAATATATTATGAACTTAATATGAAAGCATAATTCAATCCACATTTGAAATAGTAATATAATCACCCATGCATAAACAAGCCTTGAAAAGGGACGTGCATATTTATAATTTCATGAACCCAATGTAATCATCATTTTACAGTTTAAATCAACTTAAAATCAGTAAATAAACATAACCCATACATTAATAGAATTTAAGGAATCATAATATTCAATACTCCAATTTTAAAGTAGCTAAAATTTCAAGAAAAGTGCTAGAAAAGATTTGGGTCTCTTTGGGTAAAGGAACCAAAGATCAAAACCCACATACCTTGATCCAATGAAGAAGCCTTAACAGAAATTTGAAGAAGAATTGAATTTTTCTTGATTCCCAAGTTGAAATCCACAAGAGTTCTTTAGGAGAGGCTTGAGAGAGTTTTGTGAGAATTAGTCTTGAACAAGGATTTAGAATTAGTGCAGGAGAGGTCAAGGAATGTAAATAGGGGTTTAAAGGTCTTAAAAAGCCTTGGGGATGGGTGAAAATATAAAAAAAAACCTAAATAAAATGCCCCTTTAAAATTTTTCCTGAACTCTTCACGCCCAGCTTCAAGGGTCGTGAAGCCCTTCAGGGGACGTGAAGGCCCCTATCTAGCCCAGACAAATTTTACGGAAACGGATATAGCTTTTTGACCTAAACCCAGAATGAGGTGAAAATAGATTCGTTGAAATGCTAATTCAAAGAGCTTTAATTTAATAGGTTGTGGGTAACCTAGATTAGTTTGTGCTAAGAGATATGACCATTTAAATTTGACCCTTCTATCGACACTTATGAAAAACTTAGCCAACGGAATCCCTATGTAGGAGACCTATGATGGTTTCAGCTAATGGAATCCTATGTAGGAGACCTATGATGATTTTAAACCACATAAATAAGCTCGAATTGAAGACTTGAGAGTGAACTTAGCTTAAGCTTGAAGATCCCATACTTAGAAAAAGTTTATGAAATTTGCTCCACGGAAGGGCCACACGACTTATCAAGGTGGCTGTGTGACCATAATTTGCTCCAAACGTGGGAGTTTCAAGCTCAAGGCCATCATACGACCCCTCCACATGGTTGGTGAAGTGTCACACGACCCATGTGGAGTCCAAGTGTGATGTGCCTTAGCCAAAACTCCATATCAAGGCCACACACTCAAAATTAAGGCTAAGTATCACTTCATTGGGGGCCACACGGGCCGTGTGACCTCACACGGACTGTGTAGTCTCCCCTGAGGTGACACTAGGTCAAAATTTTGCCAAAAATAATTCTCTCGAGCTCCGATAAAATTGTTCAATGACCGGGTCGTTACAATTTCCTTCCCTAACGGGTGGTCTTTCGCTCTTTTAGATCATCAATAACCAAGGAGAATGGCTGAAAGAGCTCCCTCACCCGAGGAGGGTCCGACCCATCCAACTCCTCAAGCTCCCCAGAAGAAGTGGTTACGCATGTCGAATACTGAAACATCATTTCTATGTTGGCACAAGCCGTGACCAACCAATTGAACCAAGGAGCCCAAGCTCCTCATGCTCCCACCCTAGCTTCAAGAGTTAGTGATTTCACAAGGATGAACCCTCCAGAGTTCCATGGCTCTAAAACGGAGAAGGACACCCAAGAATTTATTGATGAGATATACAAAGTGCTTGTTATTATGAGGGTGAGTTCGGAGGATGAGGCAGAACTTGCTAACTATCAACTCAAGGGTTTTGTACAAGTTTGGTTTACTCAATGAAAACTTGAGAGGGGGAATGATGATCCCATCCCATGGGAGGAACTTAAGGCCGCCTTCCTCAACCAATTCTTCCCTATTGAATTGAGAGATGCAAAGATGATGGAGATCATGAATCTCAAGCAAGGCTCCATGAGTGTGAGGGAGTATTCTCTCAAATTTAACAAGCTCTCTAAATATGCTCCTCACTTGGTTGCCGAGTCTAGAGCAATGATGAACAAGTTTGTGTCGAGAGTATCCGACTTGGTGAATGAAGAATGTCGCACTACTATACTTGTATGTTATATGGACTTGTTTCAGCTTATGAATTATGCCAAGCAACATGAAAGGGAGAAGCTTAGGAGAGAAGGAGTGGGGAGTCCAAGTGGGCTTGGCATGATACTGGTTTTCAAGGTGCTAAGGAGTGAGGATTGATGAAGGGTCTTGATGTATATTGTTTGAGGGTGTTACCAAGTATCTATTGATGACTTTACATGGATTTTTGTAGCATGATTTCACTCTTGAATTGTATGGTTTTACACTAGTATTACACATCCTCTAAGTGTTAGATAAAATGTCCGGTTATAGATTTTTAAGGAAATGAAGGTCCAATGTATGTCTTATGAGATGAATGACTAAATGATGATGGGATGATGATAAAAAGGAATGTATGTGTATGATGATGAAATGAGTGTATATGTATATGATATTATCTCTATATAGTGTTAGGAATGACTAAGCCTTGCTCTGGGGGTTGTAGGCCCGGGTCACCTATCAAGGGGTTGGTACCTTGGTCGCCTAGCTCGGGGGTTGGCAGGCCCAGGTAACCTTGTTGGGGGTTGGTACCCATCATCCTTGATGGGGGATTTATACTCAGTCAACCTCGGTGGACAGTTTGTACTCCATCAACCTTGGTGAGGGGTTTGTATTCCATCAACCTCATAAAGGGGTTCACACCTCATGAGCCAATCCAAAGGGATGGTAGGCCTTGGCTTGCACTATAATGGTCACTCCTTACACTCGTATTATAATCTATATAAGCAAGGTTTTACTTCAACCATGATTCATGCATGCCATATTGTTAGTATGCTATTCATTGCTTATGATTATGCATTTTGCCTTGATACCTACCTACTGTTGCATTACATCCTACATAGTACCTTCAAGCGTACTAACGCATACTCTATGCATACATGATGTCACCATGTAGGAACCGATGTACCGCTTGATCATCCTTATCCATGTAGCTAGTATGACTTCTATCAAGCTTATTGGTGAGTCCTCCATTCCGGGGACATTACTTGGTCTATTGCTACGTATTAAGACTCTCTCTATTTGACTTATGTATTGACTATGAGGGTGAGCCCGGTTGGTTTGTCTTGTCCCCCACTCTTATTTATGTAGTATAGGTGTTATTGGACGTGCTAGGTACCTATACTATGAGCTTGACTCTATTGACACTTGATGTTTATGATATGGAAGTTTATTCTTAGTCCCAATTTCCCCTTGTGTACATTTATCTCTTATTGTCATTCTAATTGCTTCCGCGACCAAGGATGTGTAATGATATGCTATGAGACTTGTTTGGTGTTCCTTCGGGTTTCCCATTAGGCAGTCACATCTGGGCATGGCTCAAGCCTAGGGTCTAGATGTGACCGGTGAACGAGGAACCCGAAGGAACCCCAAACAAGCCTCATAGCATATCATTACACATCCTTGGTCGCGGAAGCAATATCAAACATCGTAAGAAGTATGAACAAGGGGAAATGGGACTAAGGGAGAAATAGAGAGTTTAATACTTAATTAACATAGATGAGTCAAAGCTCAAACGTAATACATAACTTTTCCAACAACACCTCTAAACATAGATACTTAGCGGGGGTCAAGACAAGGCAACCAGACTCACTTTCATATTCAAAATAGAAATAAAAAAGAAGGAATCAATACATAACATAAGAAACATAGACCAATGTCCCCAAAATGGAGGACTTACCAATAAGCTTGAGTGAAACTGTACTAGCCACTTGGGTGGAGATGCTCAAGTGGGTCTCTGGTTCCTACATGGTCATATCATGTAGGCATAGAGTATGCGTTAGTACGTTTGAATGTACTAAGTATGTGGGATGCAGTGCAACAAGAGATAGACAATGTAATCAAAATGCATAACTGTTAGACCCCGTACTCTCGTTAAATTAAGGGTAATAATTAAGTTGGAGTCGGAAGTCCTTAATTGGATTAAAATAGAAAAGCTTGGGACCTAATTGGTCAATAGGCTAACTAGAAGCCCTTATGATGCAATTTTAAAGATTTGGTTGCCTATATATACCCCCTCTTGTTCAAAATATTAATACCATTTTGTCTTCCACACTTAGAATACTTTTAGAAGAGGAGAAGAAGAAGAAGAGAAGAGAAGAAGAAGAAGAAGAGGAAGGGAAATCAAGTAAGTTTCCTACT